>JANBXA010000031.1:41932500-42237500 GCA_030556225.1 Cricetiscus sungorus
AGTGAGACTGAAGTGGGTAGTTATGATGTGAGTATAAACATGATGGCATGGACAAGAGTCAGGCCTGGACACTGAGGTGCCGCAAAACTACAAGCAAGAAAAATACAGACCATTTGTTTGCTTTGTTTAAAATTAGTGAGAAATGAGAAGAACCCCAGTTTTGGATAGACCAGGGTAATATTAGCACAATCAACCTCATAACCATATGTGTGTGTATTGGCTGGTTTTGTATGTCAACCTGAGCCAAGGTAGAGTCACCAGAGGATTGAGCATAAGCCGAGGAAACACTTCAATGAGATCCAGCTGTAAGGCATTTTCTCATTTAGTAATCAATGGGGAGGGCCCACGACATGGTACCATTCCTGAGTTCTATAATAAGGTAGGTAGAAGCCAGAGGAAGGAATCCAGTAATCAGCTCCTTTCATGATCTCTACGTCGGCTCCTGCCTGCAGGATCCTACCCTGTTTGTGTTTTCTGTCCTTTCTTCCTTTGGTGATGTATAGCAATGCTGAAGTGTAAGTCAAATAAACACTTTCCTCCCCAACTTGCTTTTTTGGTCATGGTGTTGTGTTGGCAGCAATAGAAACCCTGATTAAGACAGTGCTTAAGAAAATTGTGAAATAAAGTCATTGGCAAGGAGGTGTCAGGAACAAGTGACTACAGCACCAGCACAGAGATGCTGTGCTACACAGGGTCTCCCAGCAGAGTGCAAGGCTCCAGTGGTCTCTACTTAGTGGCTCCCAAGATAAGGTTGAGGCCCTGTGGAAGTAAAGTGGTCCTGAGTATCTACAGATTCATGAGTCACTTAAACTACAATAAATGAGAATAACTGTATAAAGACTATAATGTGAAAGATTCATAAGATATTTTTTCTTTAATTTTTTTATTCCAAAGTCTCTTGTTATAACGATTATTCTCACTGAAACAACGATAATTCTTTAAGTTTTCTAATCAAAAGGAAAAATACATTTCAAACAATGTTATACAGTCTATAAAAAGGCTATATACTATGTACTATAGTATTATATACTACAGACTATAGATTAGACTATTGACTATAGACTCTGTAATACAGAGTATTTAACTACAGGCAATGCATCCAGAAATGAACCTACTGTTAAAATGAGACTTGCTTGGTATTTCAGCCTTAGTTTAGTTACAGGGGCCAAAAACTCATTTAGTGCAGGCCTAGAAAAAAAAATTAGTTTCACTTTAAGGATGCAAAGAATTTGTAATAGATTACAATTAATAAAAGAATGACCACTGCTGATGGAAATCAGGACTTAGGCTGTGTGTTTTCCGTAGCCCTCTCTTCTAGGAGTTCTATTCTCTGTGGACCCCATCTGTGTCTTCATTCCTGCTCCCTAGTTATTTTCCTTACCTTTGAAGATCAGTGTAGATGGATGCATCTACATGACAGTGCTTGCCTCTGATCCTCTTTATAGTAAATTTATCACAGGAAATACAATATGTTTCACAAACAAATACTTATGGTAGAAAAACATTTAGGTGTTTGGTTCACCAGAAACCAATGATCGGGATCTGGATTTGGTGTCAGTTATTGGTGGAGGTGGTTGATACAAATCTGAACACTACTGCAATCTTCCTGTGCCTAGCCTGTACATATAATATTAATTAATTAATTAAAGTTAAGTTTTTGTAGAACGTAACTTCATAATAATCAACAGTTTGATTAAATTATGTCATTTGTTCTTTATTTATCAATATATAATTAGATTCCAAATTTTTATAAGTTCACTAGTTACACTATTCTACTTAACTTTTCATAGAATATATGCATGCAGTAGAATATATTTTTCTACTAGGAATATATCTAAAATAAATTATTCTGGAGAATATTCCATATGGTAGGTTGATTTTCTAAAATTTAAACCTTACATACTTGTTCAGGTTGCTTTTTGTTCCTATGAACTTCAGCCAGATAACTTCATTGGCAGATTTGAGTCTACCCTATAGTTTTGTTGTACTCTCACCTAGGACAGCCTAGTATAGTCCATTTAAAGCACTAAAATGACACTATCTCAGCAAATTCTGAATCATCATCAGTTAATGAACTATTTGGCTTCGGCAACTTAAAGGAAAGAAGTCATAGGACTTTTGTCAGTCTTTGTTGACAAAGAAAGATTTTGGTTTTCTTTTTCAGATATTGTAGTGTGTCTTCAGATATTCCCCCTCAACCTTTAAATGTATTCCATATGTCTTGAACAAGTCCTTTTTTATCATCCTGCTTTTTGGAAAGTTCCCTGAACATTTCCATAGTACATATGTTAAATGGAACTAGTTTAACACTGATGTTAGAAAGCATTCATACAGTATGATCTTCCCTTCCATATGTCTACTCTTATACATGAATGTCTTAGGTTGCTTATGTCCTGGATTGAAAATGTGTGAAGGAGGAAACATTCAGTCATATTTGTAAAAACAGTATTTATAGCTGTTTGTACATTTTAGGTCATTTTGGAATATAACTATGTTGAGGTCGGGTGTAAGTGCACCTGAAGTCAGTTTCCTTGCAATACCAAGGATGAGAGCAAAAAGAATTGATACAGAAGCTCCTTGGTTTTGCTGAAGTCTAAACATCAAGAATAGAAATGGGTAATTTGATACAACACTGCATAGACTACAAGAAATTAGATTAATGTTATTTTTCTTCTCCAACTACACAGAGTTGACTCCACCCAATGTACAATAGAAAGGATTTGAACACAAAACATGTTTCATGGGTGATTTTATTCTTCCATTCTCTGGAAATGTCATATTATAAATGATAGCCTAAGACAGGACTCAACATTTAAAAGTGCTTTACGGTAGTAAATTTTGAACTTCCTATTTAATGAAGAGAATGTGGCTAAGTTTGACAAAAATGAATGTCTAGAGTTTAAGAATAACAATGACCTAATGGCAAAGCTCTAAAATTGTATGTAATAATACAGTCTAAAGGAATGAATCAATAAAGAAAACTTAGAAGACAGGCCCCAACACTATTGAAAATTCTGTTTAAATCAATTGCTATGAGACTTATTCGCATTATTTTTCTTTGGTCTTAAACTCCCCATTTGGGAGATGACCACTGGGACTAAACAGTGAAGTTATCATATAAAGGAATTGAATATATTTTGTTAACAATTCATCATATTATATGCTTAAATGTTAACCTGGCTATTATTAATATGTTACTATAGTAACAATCTTTATACAATAAGATTAATCGAATTAACAAACTTATACAATACTTAAGGCACACTGGATGTAATTTTGTACATGAGGAGCTATAAGAGATGTCATCACATATTTTCATGCTTTATTCACCCACAATCAGATACTATCAAATTTTAATTTGCTTTGACTTTCTAGTCCCCAATGTATATATCAAATATTTTCCACACTACTTTGAATTTACCTCATTCTGATATCATTTTTGTGGCATTTAATCAAAATTTCTTTTAGCCTTCTACTGTTTCTATATCTATTTGGGTTTTAAGTTAGAAATCATACTTTACATGAAAACTTAAGTAACAATTGTTAGTGTGAAGCCTTCAAAGAATATTAATTATATAGTATTTATCAGAATGTTAGGAAATTCTCAACATTCAAATTACTCAAAAATTAGTGTATTTCTTTCATTTTAGTTTTAAGAATTTAAAAAAGATTTGTTGTTGTTGTACATAAGCATTGGATCCAGGAACTTGCACATGCAAGTGAGTTCTTTCTTATTGAACCTCACTCACAGACCAAGACTTTGAAATTAATTAGATGCAATGCTTCTCTTTACTGTGTACAGTAACATTCTATCATCAGGAAGCCATGATGATGTGACCTAAGTTCTTGGTTTTCATTGTGCTCTTACTGTAATAAAAATATACACTAATGTTTATTAGTTAACCTCTAAAAATTAATTTCTGTGATTCTGAGCATTTGTATTCCGAGTACTTATGTTTACATATCAAAGTTGTTTTTTGGGGTTTTTTTGTTTGTTGTTGTTGTTTGTTTTTTTATGTTTTTTAAATAGCAGTTTTTAGGTAGAAGGAAAAAATACTCTGAAAGGCAACATTACACAGTGAATCCCTTCTCTATATATATTATAAAAGTCAGTGACATTGATTTTATTTCATGGTGTCATATGGAAAACTAAGACTGGTCAGTACTATATGTATTGCATCTTCAGAAACAGCTTAAACAATATTCATGAGCTCATATCTAAGGACAAGTGTTTTATGGTTTCTTCACAGAAGTAGAAGGTGCCACCTTCTATTAATAGATCGGATAGATGGACTGATATCATGATTCATGCCCAGAAAATCTGAAAAGTTTATTACTAAAGGATGTTGGAGGAGTACAGGGTAAACAGAAGTTAGTGAGAATACAAACACTAAAGGCCACAGAATGATTTGTGCTTATAGGAGCTTGGAAGTGGGGATGGATTAAGGTTGCATAAAGGACAATTGTTTCACGATTTGAATTTGCCATCAGAACTAAGGGTTTGGGATGGTCAAGGTTTTCTGTAACACACACACACACACACACACACACACACACACACTACCAGAGATTTGTTAGTGTCAAAAATAAGATAGAAGCTGAAATCTGGTCACAAAATACATCAACAATCAAATGATAATAATATTATTAGAAAGACAAAACGCATTTCATATGGAAAAGAGTTATAGGACATCAATGTGTCAGACAAGAAGAATCAGTTTCCTTCAGAGACGAGCCCCTTCATAGGATGTCTGCCTCCTAAATGTCTCCATGTTATAGTATTGCCAAATTTACCACCATGCTTTTAACTGAAGCCTTTGGGGAACATTGTTGGTCCAGATTATAGAACAAATATAAGCTACTAATAAAAAGGGCATTTGAAAATGGGCTGTGTTGAAACTCTCTGTAGGATCCTTGCATTAATTCTGTAAATCTAAAGCAATTCTAAAATTAATAAGTTTGTTGACAGTATTTATGAATAAATAACACACATAATTAAGCATTTTGATAAGTTATATTATTAAAAAGTGCTAAACTTGTAGACATCACACATATTCTTTTAGGAAAAGGCACTTAAAATTTATAAATTTTTGTATGCTGAATGTTTTATTATATCCCTAGTCTAAAATACAACTTTTCTTACAAAATATTATAATTAAACTATAAATTAAATAAATTAGTTTTTACTAGTGAACACGTGTGGTATTTGGAAAATATTACGAATTTGATAGTAATGTAAGTGCAACTGGGAATCTTACTGAAATAATAATTAGTAACTCTTGCAATAAATAGACCCAAGTCAATTGTTTGTTTATTAAAAATATATTTCAAAAAAACTAGTAGAATACACAAGAGTTTCTAATGTTTATTCACCAAAATATTACAAAATGTAAAGATATTTTTTCTCAAATATGTGTGAAATAGGCTTAATATTTGAAAAGCAGGGTATGCTGTTTTCTTAAATATTAAATATTCTAACTTATTAACAACTTGTTTAATATTAATTTTAAAATAATTATGCATATGCTATATGTTTATAATACAAATCCAAACTTTATATTTTCTTAGTCTCACAATTACAAAATGTACAATAGTAAACCTGCTTAGTTATTATTTCAATTGCTTTATTATTCAGATTAGAAAAAGAAATGAATCAGGGGAAAGCTATATTTACATAAGCTTAATTGAAGTAACATCTCATTATTTCTCAATTGGCAGATCCATCTTATCCATATCGGCTTTAGGAGAGGAGAGGATACAGAAATTCTATTTTCCTTTTTTAAAAAAATAAATCTAGATAATGGAGGTTAATACAAGATTTGAGAAAACCTCAAGAGACACAGCCTCAATGGGCTATCATCACTCAGCTCCACCTGTAAAGGTGCAGCTGTACAACCTGGATTAGAAAACACTACTTATAAACTTTAAATAAATTTCAAAAATTATTGGGAGATATAACCCTATTTAAAATTGTCTACAGGGTACGTTGACCCCCTCAATGAGATTCTTAAGGACAGTTTTGACCCTAGTTCCTCTAGAGAGCTCATGGAAGCTGCTAGACAAGAGCTGACTCTAATGAAGCATGCAGTTGATGTGCCCATAGAGCTTTGAAAAAGTCAACTTCAAAAAAAAATCAGTAAAGGGGAGTTGTACTCCCAGTCTCCACATAATGCTTTTCGTTTTAAAGTTTCTGAGTGTGTATGCCCAAGAGCAATCTGCCACAGATGGATTGTGGCCTGATGGCACTCCACCAACTTTTGCTCATCCAAATGGGAAGATCCTTGCACTGGATTATGGAAATGACCAGGTCCTGTTTTATTATGGATCAAGGCCATGCTTGTGTTTTCTGGCAGGAAGGAAACAAGGCTCAATGGCTTCCAGGATTTCTGGTGAGGTGTGTGAAACAGAGGAGTGCCAAACCTGATGACATTGTGAATGCTTGAGCCTCCCCACCCCTAAATGATTTGAATGTGATCTGCTGAAGCTGTGTTCCTGACCCTCTGATATCATCATTCTACAGTATGAGAAGGGAAAGAGGCTTTGGTTGATGATTTCCAGTTTCTTACACACTACAATTCATTTTTGCTAGTCAAAACTCTGAGTTGCCTCAGAGACTTACCAAGTAGGGAGAAAGGACTCATTAGAACAAATGAACACTATTATGGAGGTGATATGTAGCTAAAACCCTTCTGCAGTATGTAAGGAGGAGTTGGACAAAAGCTTTGCTGCTGGTATTCAATACTCAAAGAATCTCAGAGTTACCTTTGGAAATTAGGAGCTGCAATACATTTGGATTTTGAAAGGCGGGGGGAAAGAAAAGGTTCAGAATTGTGGAGTTACCCATGCTTCAACCACAACAAGAACATTTTATTGTCCTTTGATTAAATAAAAATTATTAGAATTGTTATCTATCCAATTAGGTGTATATTAATAATTATACTGAAATTATAAATGTTTACAACCTTTGCTATGCTGTTATGAAAATGTTAATGGATGAAAAAAATCAGAGTTAATTATGATAGGAGTTTGACATGATGCTAATGAGTCTTTAGATACAATGTATTTAAATTTTGATGTAGCTGAAACCACTGGAGACATCTTAGGCCAATTTAAAAAAGCCATTTTATTTTAGTCATTCTTATATTTTTGGTTGTGAGCCTAGCCTTTAACAGCTGAGCATGCATCTCTTCAGCCCTCTTGGTCATTCTTTATTCCTTTAATAGGAGATATTGTAGCTGTAAACATATATGCATTGCTTAGTTTTATCAAGCATGCTTGTGAACTCTCAATAAAAAGTTGGCTCAGAGTTACATGGAGTTGTTCACTTCCCCCGTGCCAACCTTTTTATTACAGAGGCTGGTAGTCAAAAACGGGTAAGATCTTTTTTCCTACAGGTGACTTAAGATGGGTCACATGTGATGGGATGTGTATTCCAGTGACAGGTAAGACTGGAAGATAAAAACATACAACCTGAGACAGACACTGTCGTTTATCCTGTAGCAGAAGCACAGGTATTAATTAATTAAATTTAGAAGGGATAATTTTCAGGATCTGTTATGAGTAAGGTTTTTCCTTGCCACCTGGGACCACAGCCACACCTGCCCCAAACAACACACTGAGACACTGTATTAGATATAATGCTGTTGGTCAGTTACAGTTTATTATGCTGTCTTAATTATTAACCCATTTCTATTAATCCAAGTATTTCCACGTGGTCTCATCCTACCAGAGAGAGTGCCCAGCATTCTGCTCTCTCCAGTCTTTCTATGCTGACTCCTCCCTACTACTTCCGGAATCCTCCTTGTCTCCTAGTCCTGCCTATCTTGCTTTCCAATTGGCCAACAGTGCTTTATTCATTAACCAATAAGAGAAATATATTTACAGAATGACATCTCCCATCAAGAGTCTATAAAAATGGCTTTGCTTCATCTTGACCTAAGGCCAGAGAGTTTGAAACTATCCTTACTATTCCAAGGTTAAAACCATTAGACCTAAAGGCCTAAGGTGTGGCTACTGTAGGATGTTTGGTCTTAGGCATGGATGTCTTAATAACAAAAGACTTGGTCTAAGGTGTGGTTACTCTTAATCCTCAAGGACAGATAATGAGAGGTTTGGTCTAAGGCATGGTTACTAAATGTTTGGAAAATTAAGGAAGAAATTCTGTTTCTTCCTTGTATCATGATAAAGAAGTCTTTTTTCATTTCCCCATTTTAGGTTGTGCTATATAAGAATGTTGAAACTTGGAGTATTCATAATTCACTGGATCGCCCTTCTGACTCTGTTCTGTGTCTCTATCTTTTTCTTAGTATCTTTATGTGCCATTTCTCAATCCACACTCCACCTCTCAAATATAATCCAGGCAAGTTAGCTAGGTTCGACTGAATCCCCACAAAGACAAGTTACTACATAGACCCATTTGTCAAGCTTATACTATAAGCCCTGGGGGAATTTCTGGGTGTGTGATATAAATAAGAATAATATGAATGGGATCGGGGCATCAACTCAGTCAGAATAGTACTTCCTCAGCCTAAAGGCCTGGTTCAGATTCCAATGACCCACAAAACCCAGCTCTTCTGACAGCCTGTTCCTGTGATCCACTGCTGGAGAGATAGAAACAAGAGGATGCCTGGATCTTCCTTGACAGCTACTGGAGCCAAAATAAGCATGATCCAGGTCAATAACAGGCCCTCTTTAAAAATGTAAATTACAGGGATGAATGATTGAAGGAGGTACCTGACATTGGCCTCCGTCCTCCACATGAAAACTCACAATGTAGTCCACATACATAAATATGTGCACGTGTGTCAACATGATTATGAATATCCCATACTGCTTTTTAGTAAAAATATGTGTTTAATCTTTACAACTCTGTGAAGTATATGTATTCTAAATTTGTATAGTTTATTTTTTACTATTTAATATAATACTATCTGCATCTGTTTATTTTTTTTCAGATATATTAAAATTCTTATTTACCTGAATGTTTGTGTGTGTATGTTGTGGTAAGGTGCACATAGAGGTGTTGTTAGACATGCAACAACTTGTCCCAACATGTGAGTGGAGGTCAGAAGACAATCAGTGCTCTCTTCTCATTATGTGGGTTCTGGAGCTCAAACTCCATTAGGCATTAGGCTGGAAGCCAGCGCCTTTATCCTCTGAGCCATCTTGTCAGCTGGTCCCTATTTCTTCATGATTGATTCACACTCAGAAATGATCTCAAACAGTAACTGCGGTTTAAATGTGAACTATCCCTTATATGGTCATGTATTTGAACACTTGATCCCTAACTAGTGACAGTGTTTGGGAAATTTGTGGAAACTCTATGAGACAGGGCCTCAATAAAAGAGGTTAGCCTCTATTGAGCTAGTCTGGCTATAAGTGAACTTGCCACTTCCTGAATGGTGCAATGTAACCAGTGATCTCAAACTGCTACCACCTTGCTTTCTACATAAATGGATTCCACCTCCTCAAGCTGGAAGCTACAACAAAACATTCCTTCCTTAAACTGATTCATGTTCTAAATTTTGTTCACAGAAACAAGGAAAAGTAACTTATAGAGTCAAGAAGATAAGTTTTAATAATTTAGGATATAAGTGGCATTCTTGATGATAACACACTTTTACTGGAATAGATATTTTAAATCCTCTGTAACCATCCGGGAGGGAAAATATGGGGAAGGAGTCATTGCTAATTTCTTTTCTCTTGTTCTCTTTGTCACATTTTCTACCCTGAGTTCTTGGTGAGTTTTCTTTTTTATATGTTTAGTTTTGGTATTGGGGGGCTCCCATTCAGAAACTATTTTTAAAACATTAAAGGAAAAATAAAAATCCAGAACCAATGCAAATTATTAGGATTTTGGCTGAAAGCCTCTCAAATAGAAGTATATTCAATATAATTCCTACACTTAAAAAATAGAGAACAAATATAGATTAAGTGATACTAAAGTTGACAATACTACAAGGTTGAAAGATGTTTTCAAACTCTGGTCCAATGCTTTTAAAAAATACTTGTATTACTTCTAGGTTGTTGGTGAAGGTTATTAAATTATTTTGTCTCAAGTAGCCACTCAGATGCACAGTATAATATGCACTCTTAGAAATACACACACACACACACACACACACACACACACACACACACACACACACACTACCCCAAGCAGCAGCTGTGATGTGCTATTCCAAATTGTTGTTTGAAAATAATTTACACAAATGTCAAGTTTATATTTATAGTCATGTACTTTAAATCCTAGAATAGAAATTCAAAATGCATTTTTAAAATGGCTTTCAAATTTGTAAATGTGCTGTTTTGTATGCAATTAGGAACATTCTTCTAAAAAACTAAAAAACTGTAGTTGACTGGGTTCCTTTATAGACTTTTTGGTTACTCAAAGAACTTTGCTATGAGAGCCATTTTCAAAATGATTCTTTATCATTTTAGAAATGCACATCCTATGTTTCTCTAGATTGTCCTCATTTACCATTTAAGATATTTACTTAAAATTTTTTCCATCTCAAAAAGCGCATTATGGTTAATTAAAGTAATTGAACTTCAAGTTTTTAAAGGCATCCAATCTTATTTAAAGAAAATGAGCATTATGTTTATCTGTATTTCTCTCTCTGTCTCTCTGTCTTTCTCTCTGATTCTCTGTCTCTCTGTCTCTCTCTCTCCCCCCGTGTGTGTGTGTTTGTACAGAGTTTGGGGTTTAGATTTTAGTAATGGAAGAAAGTGAACAATAGAGAAAAAGAATGCATTTGAAAATATCCAATAAGCAAAATATTGAGAAATTCATAGCAGAGCTGTTTTTTGTTTGTTTGCTTGCTTGCTTTGTTTTTTTTTTTTTTTCTCCTTATGCTTCAATTTTGTGGTGACCATCAAAAAGCTCTCAAGCAGGGAGTTTTCTACTTGACTACAAAGCACCAAGAAAAGAAAATTAATCTTAGTAACATAGGCTGTCTGAATCTTTGACTTAAGCATTCTACTCTGATCTTATTCTTACTCAGGCCCATTTTGTCTCTTTGTTTTGAAGAAATCACTAGGAGTGTACATGTTGATGTAAGTTTTCTGGCCTGGCATGTCTCACCACCCTTCTCAGCACTAAATAAACACATAGACACTATATTAGTTATAAATCTGTTGGCCAATGACTAGGGCTTCTTATTGGCTAGGTGTGTCTTAATTATTAACCTATTTCTATTAATCTAAGTATTTCTACATGGCTTTATCTCACAGGAGAACACCTGGCATGTCCCATTTTTCTGGTTCCTCATGGCAACTTCTGTCTGCCTACACTTCCCAAAATTCTCTTTGCCAGGTAGCCACACCAATCATTCCTGCCTGCCCACTAGCCAATCAGTGTTTTATTTATCACCAATACGAGAAACACATACAAATATTCTGCTTTTTCCATTCCTTACATACAAATGTTGTATCCTGAAGATTCTGTGTAAAGGCTATAGGATGGTGTAAGATTTGATTTTCTCTGCTTGCACTGTAGTTACCATAGGCAGCCTACTACTGAAAAGAAGGTATGGTTTTTTCTACTGTATGTGTCTGTCACTCATAAATTCTTGATTTCTAATAAAAGAAAACATGTTGGTTCATAATTCTTAACTATTAATAGATACTTCAAGGTATTATGATTGCTTTATCATTTGACAAACTGTAATAAATATCAAGTTAGTCACAATAAACAGTACTTGATTTAATAGTGTGTCTTATGTTTCAGATGTCAAATTATATTCAAAATCATTCTACAGTTTCTTTCCTTACAGTACTTTATATATATCTATACAAAGATCTCAGCCCCTTCAAACTAGACGAGGCTATAATCTAATCTTGAATTTTCAAGAACACTGTAATGTGTTGTTTGAGTTTGTGGAAGACGTATTTTTTTATTCTCTATAAAAACTAAAAGACAACCTAAAGCAAATCTGATACAGTGGAGGCAAATAATTAAATGAATGAATCAATGATAGCTGTTCTGAGAAATGATCTGTTATATTGACATTTTTGTTAAGTTGCTTATTATTTCTAGTAGGCATATAACAGTATTTAGATATTGTAAGCAATGTGAGGACAGGGGGTGGGGATATTAGTTTCTTTATTTTATGTCCTCCGTAGCTATTTAATTAGATAGTACTTGGTGAGAGGTGACTGGGACTGAATTTATTTTAGTAAACATTTATATAATTTGTTATTTTTTTCAGGAGTCTTCCATTTGAAGGGAAGTGTTTGTATAGTTTTATTCTCACCCCACAAATACAAGTGTAAGAAAATCCATGTTCAGTGTAATAGCTGACAATGAAAATTAAAGGAAAAAGACAGATGTATCCATTAGTAAAGTACACCAAGAAACAGGAACATAAAACACCATTAGAGATGAGCATAAGACTGGAAGCCTTCAACCTCAGAACTTTGGAGGCAAAATGATGGCAAGTGTGAGCAGATCTTATATTACAAAGCATGGCTTTTTCCTCCAAAAAGCAAGCAGAGTAGAACAAATGAGAGGAGGGCATTGAAAACCAAAAGCTTCTTTCAAGGGAGAGTTTTTACAAGTATGTTTTTTTAGGTAGATCACCCGGATTTGAAAAGAACTTTTAAATTAAAGGTATACAAACTTTTCCAAAAATAATTAAAGCTGGACAGGACTACTTAAATCATATTAACAGCACAGATCAGGACACTTAATAATGTGTCCATATTAAGTCCACTGTGACAATTTAAATGATTTTATTGGAACATTTGGATTCACTCTGATGATCATCCAAAACCCATGTTCACAGGTCTGTGGTCAGGTAGCTAAGAAAATAATGGGTACCTCATCAACATGATCTGTGAAACTGATGCTGGTGAAATTATGCTTTTGATAAACTGTTATGTTGAATTTTTATAAAAACAGGAATGCAGCCAGACAACCCAGGCAGTGAAGTAAGTAGAATAACCATAGCTCTTTACCACATCTCTTTTCTAGATCCACTCCCACACTCTCTTTCCCAGCTCTGCAGCCAAATGTCCTTAATAGATATTAGAAAACATTTCACTCAAACACAAAAGAATATACCTTCTTCATAGCACCTCATTGAACTTTATCAAAAATTATTCACATACTCGGACACAAAGCAAAGTCTTAACAGATCCTAGAAAATTGAAATTATTTACTGTATATTGTCTGACCACTACAGATTAATGTTGGATATCAACAACAAAAGAAAACTACAAATTCATGGAAACTGAACTAGTAACTATTGAATGAAAAAATAGGTCAAGACAGATATTAAAAATTATTAAGGACTTTCTATATTGCAATGAATATGTGTACATAACATAACCAAACTTGAGAGAAAATAAAGATAGTTCTAAGAAGAAAGTTCATATAAACATGTGCCAAACTTAAAAAGAAAAGCAGGAATTTCATGCTAGTAACTTGAAAACTCCAGAACAAAAGAAGAATCCACACCCTAAAGAAGAAAAGGGCAATCAATAAACAAACTCAGTGATAAAATAAAATAAAAAGAAAGAAAAGATACAAAGAATAGATGACACAAAGACTTGGGACTTTAAGAAAACCAATAAGATTGACAAGTTGTATCTTAAATTACCTCAAAGGCATGGAGAAAACATCTAAATTAACAAAATTAGAGATAAAAAGGGGGCTAAAACAACAGACACATAGAAATGCAAAAAGTCTTAAGGACATACTTTCAAACCTCTACCAGGTGGAAAATTTTTAAAAAATGAATGATTTTCTTCATATATTGCACTTATCAAAGTCAAATCAAGATCAGATAAGCAATTTAAACAGACTTAAGCACTCTAGTGAAATAGAGGTTGGAATTAAAATGAAGGGCCAGATAATTTTAGCACAGAATCTACCAGATTTGAAAAAAGAATTAATGTCAATATTCCTCAAATTATTGCACAAAATAAAAACAAAAGGAACATTGCCCATTTATTTTACAAGACTAAAGTTATGCTGAATCAAAGCCACATAAAAATTCAAAAAGAGAGTATTATAGACTAATTTCTTGTATGAACAAAATATGAAAATTCTCAAAACAATTATAAACATAATATGTATGTACACATCAAAAATATCATCCATAATGATCAAGTAGGCTTCAATCCATAGATACTCTGATGGTTTAACATATACAAATCAATAAATAAAATCTGTCTATAAACAAACTGAAAGAAAAACAAATATACAATCATCTTATTAGATTTAAAAAAAAAAAAAGGCCCTAGATAAAATTCAACACCCCTTCATGGTGAATGTTCTAGAGAGATTAGGGATATAAGGGACATGCATCATCATAATAAAATCAATTTACAGCAAGCCCATAGCCAAGATCAAATTAAATGAAGAGAAACTCAAAACAATTACACTAAAATCAGGAATAAGACACAGTTGTCTACTCTCTCCAGGCCTATTCAATATATTATTTGAAGTTTTAGCTAGAGAAATAAGACAACTGAAGGGGATCAAGAAATACAAATTGCAAAAGAAATCAAAGTATCTTTATTTGCAGTTAACAAGATAGTATACATAAGTGACTCTAAAATTTCATCCATGAAATTCCTACAGCTACTTAACACTTCAAGAAAATAGCTGGATACAAAAGTAACCCACATTTACAAATGGCAAATGGACTTAGAAAGAAAGCAGGAAAACAACCTTTCACAGTAGCCCCAAGTAATATAAAATATCTTGGGGATAACTCTAACTGAACAAGTGAAAGACTTGTATGATTAAAAACTTTAGGACATTAAAGGAGGAGAATGAAGAAGATATCAGAAGATAGAATGATCTCCCATAAGCAGGTGGTGGTGGCATACCCCTTTAATCCCTGCACTCAGGAGGCAGGGCCTGGTTGATCTCTATGAGTTTGAGACCAGCCTGCAAAAGCTACAGAGAAACCCTGTCTCAAAACACCAAAAAGGGGAAAAAATATCTCGCATAATCAAAGATCAGTAGGATTAATGTAGTAAAATTGGCCATCCTACAAAAAGCAATCTACAAATCAGTGTGGTCTCCATGAATTCTCCATCATATTTCCAACACAATTCTTTGCAGATCTTGAAAGTTTCATTATAAGCTTCATAAGAAAACACATGCACACACATGCACACACAGGGTTGTTAAACATTTCTGAACAGTACTAGAACTACTGGTGGTATCACCACTTCAGATTTTAAGTTGTTCTACAAACAACATGGTATTGGAACAAAAACAGATGTATTGATTAATGGAATTGAACTGAAAACTTAAACATATAGCCAAACACTATGGATATTTGATAAAACAGCCAAAAATACACACTTGTAAAAAGACAACATCTTCAACAAATAGTGTGGTTCAAACTGCATGACTGCATGTAGAAGAATCCAAACAGTTACATAATTATCATCAACCACAATACTCAACTCCAAAAGAATCAAACAACTCAATATAAAACTAGATGTACTGAACCGAATAAAAGTTGGAAATAGCCTTGTGTGCACTGGCACAGAAGATGACTTTCTGAAAAGAAGATTATTAGCAAAAATAAGTTGGACCTCATGAAAATGAAAATCTTCTGTACAGCAAAGGACACTGTTATTTGTACAAAGCAGCAGCCTACATAAAGGAATAAGGTTATTATCAAATATACATCTGCTAGAGAGTTAATATCCAAAATATGTAAAGAACTCAAAGAACAAGATATGAAAAAATAGAATACAAGAAATAGAAGAGAGAATCTCAGGTATAAAAAATAAGATACATAAAATTGGTAATTCTGTCAATGAAAATATTAAATCTAAAAATTTACTGACACAAAACATCCAATAAATATAGGACAATATGAAAATAGCAAACCTAGAATAATAGAAATAGAAGGAGAAGAATTCCAGCTCAAAGACTATAAAATATTTTTAAGGAAATAATAGAAGAACATTATCTTAACATTAATATGCCTATAAAGTTATAAAAAGCTTAGAGAACAACTAAAATATATGTACAGAAAGAAAGTTCCTCAGCCACATAATAGTCAAAACATGTAGAACAAAAACAAAAAGAGAATATTAAAAGCTGTAAGGTAAAAAAAAAACAAGTAATATATGAATGTAGTACTGTTAGAATTATACCCAACTTCTGAAATGAGTTTCTAAAAGTCAGAAGGGCTTGTACAGATGTCCTGAAGACTCCAACAGATGACAGATGTCAGCCCAAATTGCCATACCTAGCAAAAGTTTCAATCACCTTAGTTGGAAAAAAGTAGGTATTCCATGACAAAATGAAATTTAAACAGTATCTATCTGTAACTTTAGCCCTACAGTATGTTCTAGGAGGAACATTCCATCCCAAGGAGGCTAACTGTACCAATGAAAACACAGCAAATAAATAATCTAACTACAACAAAACCAAGTGAAGGGAAAAAACACACACAACACACACACACACACACACACACACACACAGACACATACACACACTCACCAACAATAATAACAAAATAATAGGAATTAATAATTATGGGTCATTAACAACTCTCAATATCAATTGACTCAATTCTCCAATAAAATAATACAGGCTCAGAGGATTGATGGGCAAACAGGACTCACCATTCATTCTGCTGCATAAAACAAACATTTCTCAACATCAAAAGAAGGCATTACCTAAGAGTAAATCGTTGGAAAAAGATTTTCCAAGCAAACAGACCCTCAAACAAGCTATTGTAGTAATTCTAATATCTAACAAAATAGATATTAAATCCAAATTTATCATGAGATTAAAAATGACACTTAATATGCAAATAATGACAGTTTGACTTCTTCATTTCCAATTTGTATCCCTTGATCTCCCTTTGTTGTCTTATTGCTCTAGCTAGAACTTCAAGTACAATATTGAAGTTATATGGGGAGAGTGGACGACAGCCTTGTCTTGTTCATGATTTTAGAGGAAGCACATTGAGTTTCTCTTCATTTAGTTTGATGTTGGCTGTTGGCTTGCTGTATATTGCCTTTAATATGTATAGGTATGTTTTTGTTACCCCTGATCTCTCCAAGAATGCCATTATTGAGTCTTCATCCAGTAGCTGATGGAAGCTGCAGCAGAGATCCACAGCTAAGCACTGAGTCCAACTCCTAGAATCCAGTTATAGACAGGGAGAAATGATGAACAAAGGGGTCGTGACAATGCTGGGGGAATCCATCAAACAGCTTACCCGAGCAAGTGGTAGCTTATAGACCCCAGACTGACAGCTGTGGAACTAGCGTAAGACAAAACAAGGCCTTCTTTATGTGGGTGTCAACTAGGGGGTTAGGGGATGGACAATCTATGGGGCCTCTGGCAGTGGAACCAATATTTATCGATAGTTCTTGAATGGGCTTTGGGAGCCCTTTGCCTATGGAGGGAAACTCTCTCAGCCTGGATACACCACATGTGGAAGGGCCTCCTCGGCCCTGCTCCAAATGATGTGACAGACTTTGATGATTCCGCATGGGAGGACTCATCCTGGGGAGCAGAAGCAAGTGTGGTGGGGCTTGGTGGGGGCAATTGGGGGATGGGAGGTAGAGGGAACTGAGATTGGAATGTAAAATAAGAGTGTTTTCATTTAAATAAAAATTAATAAAAAAAATACTGGAGCTAACAAACATTATAAATCAACAGAACATTTCACCAAACACAAAAGGGTATACCTTATTCTCAGTGCCACACCTGCCTTTCTCCAAAATACACTCAGTCACAAAACACATTTCAACAGATATAAGAAAATGGAAATACCCCTCTGTATTCAATCAGATGACCACAGAATAAAAGAGGATTTTTAGCAATAACAGAAACAACAGAGAATTTACAAACTAATGGAAACTGAAAGACTGCTGGGTTAAAGCAGAAAAAATAATTAAATTATAGACTTCCTAGAATTCAATGAAAATGAATGTGCAACATACACAAACTTATGGGACACAATGTAAGAGGTTCTATGAGGAAAGGTCATAACACTAAGTGCTTTCATAAAGAGATTAGAGAGATCTCATACTGGTATCTTAATAACAGACCTGAAAGTTCTAGAACAAAAAGATTAAAACACACCCAAGAGGAGGAGACAGCAGACAGCTGGAAATAATCAAACTGAGGGTTTAAATCAATAAACTGGAAACAAAGAAACAATACAAATAATCAATGAAACAAAGAGTTTATTTCTTGAGAAAATCAACAAAATAGACAAACTTTTATCCACCTGACTAAAATGCAGAGGGAGAATATCGAAATTAACAAACTCAAAAACAAAATAATTGGGTGACATAACAAACACCAAGAAAATCCAAAGAATCATTAGCTCCTATTTAAAAAACCTGTTCTCTAAAACAAATGGATAATTTCCTTGATAGATACTACTTACCACATTAAACCAAAATCAGGTAGAAAATTTAAATAGATCTATAACCTCTTGCAAATAGAAGTAAACTTTAAAATTCTCCCAACTTAAAGAAGGACTCCCCTGCATGCAGTCCTCAGTTCTCAACACACCCCAAGCAGGGCAGCAGAAGGCCAGAACATTTTTTTTTAACTTAAAATTGAATATAGCTGGGCTCCTGAGTATCTAGGCAATGTTGTAATTAACAAGGGCATTAGCAGACAGTTCAGATCTTGGGCTTTAGACATACTTAAATTGATAGGATTAACCTCTTGATCATTTAAACTTAGTCCTCATTATTATCTACATTTATAATCTGTCTTCAACATAAAATCATAACATACATTCTTTTTTAAAATGTGCGTTTTGTGACTTGAGAGCCCATGTGGTTAATTTGTGTGGTAGATTGGCTCACATATCATTTGCATTTCATCTTTTGTGTCATCGATGTCAGATTATGACTTTAAGAACAAGTTACATAAAAAACAATTTGAAATTTTATAAACATTAATAAAAATAATACCTGGATAAGAAAAAATTACAAGTCTGAGAAGCAGTATTTTAATATCTTAGACTTTTCATTCCAGCTTGTGTTGTAAGGTGGTGGTAACTAGGAAATGGGAGAATAAAGCTAGCTCAGAAACCCAGCCTCCCTGCCTGGTTCTTCACAATACTGCAGAGCCCCATTTGACACCTTCACTTTGGCCATTATCTGGACTTGTCTTTTTTGGGGTATGGCTTCTGAGTTTTCTAGAATGTATATGTCAATGAGCACACACTATTAACTTGATATAAGAAATTTGAGAAACACGCTTATTATTTCATAATAATAAAGTACAACATCTCTTCTCTGGTGAGAATTGAATATGTTACAGATGAATATTTCTCAATTTTTTTCAAAAGCTATTGTTGGTTTGTTATACTTGATCTTAAAAAATAAAACTCTATCACTGGGGAAAGAAATCAAAACTGTCAAAAACTAAGTGGATATACACCATCTTGAGTATGAATAATAGCACAAGCAATTTCAAGAGTTTACATGAGAATCCTGTGATAAAGGAGAATAAAGTTCAGCCTCTGTATTCTTAGAATTTTAATGGTCCATTAGCTACTAGATAATATGTGTATGTACATACACAAATACCCATACATCCCAGATGCACACATTCATCTGATGTCAACATTAATTAACTATTTTAGAATTTTTGCTATTACTAAGCGTTACTTTGATGCACACTTTTCATTGGCTAGAAATGTACTATTTACCTTCAAATATTACTTTCTATCACTTTAAAGCTAGGTGTGCCTTCAAAAAGAATATAGGCAACTTATAAAATGGGCAATACTTAAAATAACTGAAAATTATATATAAAATAGAAATTTATTTCAGAATATAAGTTCTATGTTATAATAGAATACTATTTTTAAATTATATATCCATACACTTGTGTATCATATACCTTTGTAAATGCCGTAAAATGTAAGGAACCCTAACTGAAAGAAACATAGAAAAACACCAAGAAGGAAAACCATTTGACTGAATCCCTGGCAAGGGCTAAGCCACAATTGAATTGTCTCCTGAACCACTGTTTAGCTCCACACCGTGGCTAACATCCATAGAAAATAGTCTATTAAAAAAATAAATATCCTTCCTGTAGTTAACAGAATTTTCTGATGAGTCAGCCAGTTCTGGCTTTGTATAAATGTTTGATCTATAAAGTTAGTCAGTTTAAAAGTTTCAAGACATTTTCTTAACAATACGAAAACCAGAGTAAACTCTGTAATCATTCTTCACACCTTTCATAAAAATATTATTATATAGCCTTAATATTTGCTTTTGTTCAGTGTTGTTTTTCATAACCTATGTAATTTATTTCAATTTATGTCAAAACACATATAATGTGAAAAAGTTCCAAAGTAATAAGTGATGTTGAATTTGGTGTAGACAGATATACACAAAGATCACATTTGCAGTCTGTTTTTATTTTTCTTATGCAAGGTCATTACTTAAGTATTCCTGGTGTAACATAACTTTTTAGATAAATAGGTAACATTACTAAAAATATTTTTCACATAATTATTTACATCTATGTAGCCATTGAAATAAAAAGAATTTTTAAAATTTTACATTTTACCTATTATATGCTTTCCTCAGAGCATTTATATCCCTCTGAATTGTTTCGCATGTATTGTCTACTCAAAGTAGAATATTAACTTTATAGGTCATATTCCTGGTGAATCCCATTTAATGTGTGTTTCTTCTCTGAAGTGATTTTTATCACTGAAGCCTTCAGGTTTTCATCCTAAGATCAACAAGCTTAAGTTGTCCTGCACACGTTGTCCTAGTACATGGAAGCAAACTTAATAAGCATGGATAATCCTCAGAAGTTTACAAACTGTTGTGTTATCAAATTATTTTAATGGATGATGTGTGTGCAGATGCATGTGTGTATAAGTACACTACACACATGTATATGTGCATTTGGAGGCTGCAAGACTGCCTCAATATAATACTGGGGAAGGTTGTTAACCTCCTTTGAAACCGGGTCTCTCATTGGCTGCTAGCTCCGAAATTAGGCTAGGCTGGCTGGCCAGCAGGCCCCTGGGCTTCTGTATCATCCTACTCAGTGCTGGAATTCCAAGCATATGCCATCATATTGAACATTTTTATATAGTATCTGAGGATTCATCTCAATGCTCAGTGCTTACAAAACAAATGCTTTACTGACTTAGTCACTTCATACAATGTTACTTGTTATTTCATAGAAATCTGAATAATTCTGAGAGTATATAAAAAATACAATTGAATAAGTCTCAGCCTCAGAAGTAAGATAGGATCTTTCCTAAGTGCTTGGGATTTTATGTTTGTTTGTTTATTTATTTATTTATTTATTCATCCATTTGGGATTCTATTTATTTACTTAACCATTTATTTGTTTAATTTTGCTATCTATTTTGTGGGCTCCAAAGAAAATGACATCTACAAAATCTATCGGAAATACATATTACATTGGAAAAAGCAACTGTGTACTAAACTAAAGGTCACTCTGAAGCAAGATGTTTGTTCAAAAGCTAATTTGGTATTTGTTCTCATAAATAATAATAATGAGAATGTTTTCTGAATTTGATACATTAATGCATTTCAGATTTTGGTTCTCCTAACACATTGATAAAATACAAAAGAAATTAAATAAAGAGTGAGAACATACAACTGAAGAAATCAAGGTATCATAGACGTAGCCCTATGGAGGAACACATTGGTAGATTTGGTAAATACAAAGACCACATTTCATTCATAGCAATAGACTAATTTACTGTAGTGAAGAGACCAAGAATTTAAGTGAATATTTAAAAAGATAACCGATATAGTAATAGGCATCCATGCATTTCTAGACAAACATATGTGGGGTAGAGCACAGCTAAGATATTTAGGAGATGCATTAGCTGATCACAGAGGGAAAAGATGCATAGAGAGAACAATAGGAGGTTGATGTCTTTTGAGAAACAGAAAATATGCTAGGTAGTTTGGCGTCAACTGAATACAAATCAGTCATTTGCGAAGAGGGACTCTCAAAGGAGAAAATTCTCCAATCAGATCTGTGTATGGACAAGCATTTTCTTGACTAATGATTAACGTGTAGGACCCAGCTTTCTGTGGAAACAGACTCTTCCCTCCACAATTTGCTTTTGGCCATAGTGTTTTATCACAGCAAGGGACACCAAGACAGGAACATAATACTCTAAAGCAAATGTGTGCATTTAGTTCTGGCTGTATTTGAATTAGTGGAAGGCGGGTGATTGGTGAAAAGTTGAAGCCATGACACATTGCATGTGTCACACCTTAGTGATGTCCTTACACAATGTGGTGTTAAAGCTTTAAGCAGCCTTACACATTTACATTTATATTTCACAAAGATTGCTCTCCTGCTTATCCTGATTAATCTTTTGAAGAGAGGTGATCACCTAAGCTAAGGATAAATCAAAAAATACAGGAAAAGAAGAGACTCAAGAGGCCTTAGGGCAGCAGAGTGAAGTGAGTTTACTTACGTCAATTCCCAGAGTGCTGATGGGAACAAAGATCTGGCTGAATTTCTCAGATGAGAAGTAAAAGTGTAGAATAAACATTTGAATGCAAATGAATAATTCACTTTTTAGTATAGTAAAGTTAAAACTGAAAGGCCTAAAATATTATGTGGAGATTTACAAGAGAACATAGAAAAACAGCTCTAGAAATCCAGAGGAAATCATAATTAAGGAACAAATTTAAACTTTGTTTTATTGTGGTTACTACTATCTAAAAGTGGTGAGAAAGAATAGAGATTTAGAGTTGATACAATAGAAGGATTATGTTATTCTTATGTGTGCATGCAACATGCATGATTGCCTTTCTCTCCCTCTGTGTGTGTGTGTGTGTAATTCTCAAACAATGGTGTAAACTTAAAAACTTCTTTTTTAGAATACCCTTGACATATCTTTCTCCCATTATTCTTCTCTAGCCAAGACTCTCCACCATTCTGATAATTTTCTTGCTTAGTACATTCTCCTACTCTTTTTGTGCATGATTTTACTTATACATGAAAATTCGTATTTTTTTTGTCAAGTCTATATTATACCAAGGCTAGGGTTATACTTATTATTTTTTGTTATTGTTATTGTTTGTTTTATTTTGTTTTTTTGTTTATTCTGCTTACTCTTTGGAGGCCTGTGTAGCATGTATGTTTCCGCCAGCCTGCCAGCCCGCCAGTCTGGGCCCACAGCCGCAGCAGCCCCAAGTAACACTCTGAGACTCTGTATTTGATACAATCCTGTTGGCCAATTACCATTATTGTTTATGGGCTAGCTCTGTCTTAATTATTAACCCATTTCTACTTATCTAAGTATTTCCATATGGCTCATCTTATGGGGAGCCGCGGCCGGCGTCTTCCTTCCTCCCTGGTCTACATCTTGACTCCTCCTTCTACTTCCTCTTTCCTCCTACTAGTCTCCTAGCCCCGCCTATCTAGTTTTCTTTTGGCCACGGTGCTTTATTAACCAGTATGAGAAACATATATACAGAATAACATCTCCCATCAGGCCTGTTGTAACGGGCCTACCTCCACCAAGGAAGACGCAACTCTGGGAAGATCTTCTTCATGCAGTTTATTCAGGATCATTGAACAAGCTTCTTCTGACCCTGGGTAAATGCTGGCACAGGCTTAAATCCCCTTGTGCTGACCAACCCCAGTGAGCTACAGGGACCCTGCAGATAGGCTACTCTAACGCGGAAGCAAAAAGGCTGAACAGGCTTAACCAAATAAGGACTTGTTTATGCCAGAGAGAACTCACCATCAGGAAGGTAGAAGGCTGAAGCCAGCGCCATCATTAAGGCGCTGCACTTTGCAGCTCTCTACAGCCTGTCTCCGAGCTCCCATATAAATCCAGGAAGACATTCTTTCTTATGAATGCCCATCCATAGCTTGGCTTATTTCTAGCCAGCTTCTTTTATCCTATGTTATTGCATCTACTTTTTGCCTCTGAGATTTTACCTTTCTTTATTGGGTATACCTTTATTTACTTCCTACTCTGTAGTTGGCTGAGTGGCTGGTCCCTGGCACCCTTTCTCCTTTGCCTTTTCTTCTCTCTTCTATTTATCCTCTCTCCTTGGCAGACCCACATATCCCTTTATTGACTAGCTATTGGCCATCAGCTCTTTTTTTTTTTTTAATCAATCAGATATTTTAAGCAGGCATAGTAACAAAGTTTCACAGAAATAAACAAGTGCATCTTAAAAGAATGCAACACATGTTTTGCACCAGTGAACAAATATTCCACAGCATAAACAAATGTATCACATCTTCAACTAATAGTCCACAATATTAGTGTGTTGTGTTAGAACAAGAAGTAAAACTTAAACAACATTTTGATATCATCACAATTTATTATTATTAAAAATTATATTAGACCAATTTAACAAACATTAATTGAGTCCTACCATAAACTGGGTATAATCTAGACATGCATAATATAGCATTTCCAATGCTACAAAAAGGCACAATGATCATAGCAACTCTTATAAAGGAAAACATTTAACTGATGTGGAGGCTTATGTTTCAGAGATTCATTATAATCCTGGTGGGGAGCACATGTGGCATGCAAGCAGACACAGTGCCATCTACATGTTAATCAGAAAGCAACAACAAATTGTCTATGACACTGAGTGAAGGTTAAGCAAAGGAGATCTCAAAGCCTGAGCCTACTGGACACACTTTTTCAACAAGGCCATACTTCCTTCAACAAGGCCACACCTCCCAATAATGCTGCCCCATATGAGTTTATGGAGACCAATTATGTTCAAACTACCACAGCATGTTGCTAAACTTCAAGTATATACAGTTTAGTAGATGAGGCTTTCAAATAGAATACTTAATTTAAACTTAGATTGATTAATAGAGAAAAAGAAAAGAATACTCGTGTTTAATGTAGTAGAAGTTGCACTAAATAATATCTGTAGATTGGGCTAAATTTAAAATGGAATTAGCTCACTATACTTTTTTTCACTTCTATTCACTCTATTAGCTCACTTCTATTTTTTTCAAAAATTTTTGGTATTTTTATATATTACCCCACCCCCAAAATTCTTTTTTTTTAATTTGAGAATTGCCTCTAAAGTTGTCTTTTGAGTCATTAGCAAATATCTATGCAAAGAAAATTTAGTGAATAACATCATAGAATAGCCACCATTTTTATCTTGCTATAGGTTGTGAAAGTACATTTATTGAAAGACGCTTTTAAGGATTTTTCATGCCAGGTGAAGCTTTGCCAACATTCCTCTGCAAAAATAAAGGAAACACTGACAGCACACATTATAACCATATGGCCTGCCTCTCATCTCAAGAATAATGATGCACTTGGGATTTTATTATAAAAGTTTTCAAAACCTGCATACAGAGTAAGTGATTGCTTAGAACCACGCCTAACTATGATATAATGCAATGAGATCTAAGGAGAAAGAGCCAAGTGTTTCACAACAGCTAGTTAGAAGAGGGAAAAATGTTTATTCCAAAGAAGGTGCATTTCATGATCAGAACAGACATGTTCTCTTGTTTAGGTCTGAGTAACATGGAAGGTAAGATCTATAGCAAATGACAGCTAGCTAAAATAGTTTAAGTGGAAACAACTACAATCTTTCTAAAATAGCTTCTTTTGGTTTATAAAAACCTATGAACTAAGTGTTAACTTAGTTACTTACATGGATATTTAGAAAGTTGCATTTTTCATGTCACAGAGTAGCTCCAAGTAGAGACAAAACCATCCTTTTGCAACCAGAATGCATATCTATGAATATGAATATGAACTTGTAAAATGAGCTGTAAACTCAGCACTGAGATTATATGGCCACATCTTAACTCTGTTCCCCAGTGCACTCACTACTTAGATATAAGGAGGATTTAGTTTGTTTATTTGTTGTCTTTTGTTTGTGTGTGGACTACAGAGGGAACCTAGGAACTTATACACACAAGAATAATGATCTACACAGATTTTTTTATGACTTTTCTATGGAGTAAAATTAAACACGGTGTCACTTTTTCAGACATGTTTTAAAAGTAATGATGCTTAGTACAACTCTTATTTTTTTATTTTATGTATTAAAATTATTGTGTGGGTGTGTATATCATGGAGGAGAAGTCAGCGAGTGCACCACGGCAGGCACGTGAAGGTCAGTGAACTAATTTCTACAGTTAGTTCTTTGCTTCCATCATGTGCTGGGGATGGAACTCAGGTTCTTGGGTACCAGGCAAGCACATTAACCCAGAGGCATCAGAGGCATATACATGACTCTGAATGTAAATCTTAATGCAATTTTGGAATTTGGGAATTTATCACAGTTGACAGAGTGATTGCCTGGCAGGTAGGTATGCAGCCCTGCCTTCCTTCTCTAGCACCACATAAAATGGCTGTGGCTGTGCAGGATAGTAATCCTGCATTTAGGAAATTCAGGAATTCAGGAATTCAGGAGTCACCCTCAGGCAAAAAAACAAGTTTTGAGTTTTGAGGCCACTTTGGGATACATGAGACCCCATCTCAAAAAAAAAGAAGAAGAAGAAGAAGAAGAAGAAGAAGAAGAAGAAGAAGAAGAAGAAGAAGAAGAAGAAGAAGAAGAAGAAGCAAAAGGGCGTGGAGGAAGGGAGAGAGAAGGAGGGAAGAATAAAATGTGTTTTTAAGGGACAAATAGAAGTATTCATTGTTCAAATATTATTTAAAATATTTGGTTTTAAATGTGTTAAAATATTTTTAAAATATTTAGCAGATTAAAAAAAGTTGTTTTTCTTTCTTTCTTTCTTTTTTTTGAGTCAGGGTTTCTCTGTATTGTTTTGGAGCCACAGAGATCTGCCTGCCTCTGCCTCCTAAGTGCTGGGACTAAAGGCATGCACCATCAATGCCTGGCTGTAATGTTTCTTAGAAAGTCTTTTTATAAAAATGTTTTTTAAGAAATGTCCCCAATATTTCAAGTATTTTTAATCCCTTGTATAATTGTTTGTAAATAATGTAAATAATATTGTATCTATTCAAATCAGACTCGGTCTTTCCTTTCTTATGTTCATTTTCTGTTTCTATGACAAAGACCTAAAATGGAAAAAAATTTAAAAAAAGATATTATTGCTTAGCAACATTGTAGTTTACAGTCATGAACCTCTAGATCTCAACTCCTTTGTGTAGGTTATAATAGCATGAGAAGCTGCATAGCTGACTGTGGGCTTGTAAAATGTTCAGCAACAATAAATGATTTCTGAATACACCACAACTTAAAATTAAGTATACATTTGAACTTGTAATGAATATAAGGTACCCTGCAATGTTGGTTCTTAACACACAAGACATACTTAGCTGACAGTGCACATTCTATAACTCCACACAATACTCATAGACCCTATCTGTGATGCTGTATTATTTATAATTTAATAAATGTTGCCTGAGTGTTCAGAATGCAAAGCTAGCCACAAGCCATAGAGCCGGGCAGTGGTGATACACACCTTTATTCCCAGAAGACATACTAGCTAGTCTTCAAACTAGCTAGTCATACAAACCAGGTAGTGGTGCATATTCATTTAATCCCAGGATTCTTGAGACAGGCAGATGGATTTCTATTACATCAAAGCCACACTGAATTGATCCTGTCTAAAATAGAAACAGCTCACACAAAGGAGATCTTAACACTTGGAATCCCATGCCTTTAATCCCAGCATTTGAGAGGTGTAAAAGGAAGAAGTAAAGGGTCCCATGTTAGATTTAGTCTCCAGCCAAGGTGAGGACTGGACAGCCCTTCCAGACTGATGTGGAGGTAATATCTAGTGGCCAGCTGCTTTGTTTATCTGACCATCAGTTCAAACCCCAATGTCCATCTCTGTGTTTTGTTTTGCTTTGTTTTGTTTTTTGTTACATGTACCTAACACATTGAGATTCTCAGTTATTGTCTGTTAGGAGTGTCCGTGCTTATACCATACACACAAATTTCTGCTCCTACAGAAACACAGTCCTTTAATTATACAAATAAAGACTTTTGCTGTTTTCTATCCTTCAGTCTTCAACATTAATCAAATGAGGAAAGCTATCAAATGAGGATACCGTTGCTTTCGAATGTTTGTCCTTTAGAACTGTTCATATTTCTTATTTAAATTTTGTGAGGATTGATCAATAAATTCACCTTGAGATGAAGATAGTATTTTCAACAATTTCTACACACAGTTCTGCTCTTCTCTCTTACATACTTATGCAAAGCAGTATCTTTGGCATTGATCAATATATTGATTGACTGTGACATTGAGGATGACTTCATCTTGTAAAATCACCCACTCCTCCCAGATTTGATTCTTTATGTACAAATCAACAAGAAAATGCATCACATCAGTCTACAAATCTGCGTTTGTTTTTTAATAAATGATAAATCAAATATATTACAGTGGATTCTTTTAAATAAGTTGATAAATTATTATCAGTATATTTTTTACTTTTATATTTTTAACCTACATACCTAAAGCGATGTAAATACCTTTCTGGTGGGAAGGAAAAGGTTTACAAATGGAAAGACCTAGAGATTCACTGTTCAAGCCCAGTGCTTTGAGGGTTGTGGGGAAGACAATATCTCGTGGCTAAGGACTGTAGTGAAGTCACAGCTTCACCCAGTATCTAGGGTGTGAATGAGAGACAAAAAATTCCCAGGGTTCCATGGTCCTTTTCCAGAACATACGTCTAGAGGCTTAAAATCCCCAGCCAGATTATGTCCACCTCCTACATCTTCCAATAGCTCCAATATTCAGATGACAACTTTAATATATAAGCCTGTAGCAGAGGATGTTCATACACAAACTAAAGCATGCTTCCCCCTCCCTCCCTTCGCTCCTCCCTCCCTTCTTCCTTTCCTTCTTCTCTCCCTTCCTCCCTCCGTCTCTCCCTCTACTCCTCCCTTCTCTTTTCTTGCCATCCTTTTCTATATTTTCCATTCCTCTGTTATTCTCTTCTGCTCTTGTTCCTCCTCTTCCTCTTGTTCTTATTTTCTTCTTTCTGCCAACCTTCTTTTTTGTTGTTGTTGTTGTTTTTTTCAAGTAAGTAATTTCGGTCATAGCAATATTTTCTTTTTGCTAATGATGTATAATAAAAAGAGATCTTTCAAACATTATTTGACCTTGCAATTGTGTTTAAACACATTGATATTAAAGTACTTAATGATCCATGACCTAAAGGTTTTATATAGTACAGGTAACACTTATCAAGACAGGAATTTATTAAATGAGAAGACAAAGATATTTTGTAATTTTTTTTACTATAAAATGTTTTCTGTTTAACAAATATAGCTACTCAATAGTGTAAACTTAATTTATTTTCAGAAAGCGAGCCAAAGTCTCCCATACAACTATTCCCATTCCATCACTCTTCTGCCTGCTCCATAGAAAGAGTGAGGCCTTCCATGGGGGATCCTCAAAGAAAATGTTTTTGAATTATTTTGGAATTGAACACATTACAGAAATTGGAGATACAGCTTTCTACCACATAGAGTGGTAGGGTTAAAAATAATACACAATGAAGTAGAAATTCATTGTAATATAAGGATTATGCTAAATCTCTCCAATCTCAATGTACCATTGCACTGTCTTTGCCTTACTACTGTCGTTCAAACCTTACTGTAACTTCTCATGTTATCCTGTCTCTGCTTGATGACAAGTATCTATGTCTACCAAGATTTCTAATATAGTCTAAATATACTACCAACAAGAATCTTAAAAATGCAATGAGTAGACCCCACCTGGACAGCATAGCCCTACATGTGGAATGGGGGTAGGGGATGGGATGGGAGGATGGTCAGGATGCATGTGAGGGGGGAGAGAGGGTAAGAGGAAGGGAGGGAGGGATGAAGAGGAAACTGGGATTGACATTTAAAATTTAAAAAATTTAAAAAAATTCAATGAGTAATAGCAACTCACCTTCATTTCCCCCAAAGACTGTGTGTTTGTGTGTGTGTGTGTGTGTGTGTGTGTGTGTGTGTGTGTGTGTGTTTACGTGTGTGTGTAGATGGATATGGGGGTTTTGTTAGAACTCAAAACCAGGGCCTTGATTGCAGGCCTCACAAGTGATTGGCAAACATGGATCTCATGTCTAAGTCCCTACCTTCTCTTAGCTTGTGCATTCTTTCGCCACCTTCCAACTAATAGGGCACACTGTTCTCCCATATCTTTCATGACTTATTTTTCTAATATTCAAACAAGTATTAGTTTCATAAAATGTTGCCTCTGTAACTCTTAATCACCTTATTTGCTTCCTTCACTGCTTACGTTGACAAAAGAGGGTGGCAGTGTGTGGATACATGGAAGAGATGTAAAAAAAAAACATTTCTTTTTATCTAAATAATTTCAAATAACTGATTTTAGGTTTTGAAAAACAAAGTGGGAAGTAGAAATACACTGAGATTGTCAAACAAACAAACAGAACATCTCTAAAAGACTAAATCTCTTTAAAATTTAAATTATAAATGAGTGGAAGACAGTGGCCACACCAAGGCATTTTTACCCACATAGAACTATCAAAGTACATAACACCCTAAGGATGGTAGTTTTGTTTGTCAGTTTCACTTAGAAGCCTTATGAATGTTATATAAAATAGAGTGAGAAATTAAATACAAACATTGAATGTTCTTAAATGTATTTCAGGAATATTTACATATATGTATATATATTATACATGACATATAAAGAGAGAATATGTATGTGAGCATAGGAATAAAGAGGCATGATAGCTGAGACTTAGGGATATGGGAAGTAAAGAAGACAAAGAAGTGGAAGCTGTATTTGATGAAGCACATTATATTTCTGTATGAAATTTTCAAACAATAAATTTAATTGTGCATTTTAACAATTTTATTCATTCTTTAGAGTTTCATAAAATGTGTTTTGGTTACATTTAAGTCCCTGCCTAAACTCTCCCTGATAAGCATGCCAGGTATGGGTTCCTCTGTGGAATAGGAGATAAACTCAACCAGAAAGTGGTCTTGTCCTTCCGTGAGGTCCATATCGTTGCTGGAATAGTGATCATGTCTTTCCAGGCCAGTCATTGTAGCTCACAGGGTTTCCTGCTGGGTATGACTTATGGTCACTTTCCCCACTGGTAGCATGCCTAGAACTATGAAAACTACCCAATGTGGGTACAGCATCTGGGTCAGCATTGACTTAATTTCTCCATGTTTTATCATCCAAGTATGGCTTGAGCAATCAAGTCTTATTGTCACATTCTGGTGAGGATCCAAGGGAAAATGGCAGTACTCTGTAATATTTGGACATACATGAAAATTCACAAGGCAACAACTCTAGAAGCATTGACCCATTTTTGTCCTGGTACCTTTTACTTGTTAACTTCTGGTGTATAGTAGGGATAATGTCCACACACTACACTTCTACTCTAGTGAGACAGCATACTCTTGAATATTAATGTATATGCTGCTTTCTAAGTGAACTAAATCAGAATTTCTAGTTACCAAAAAAGTTCAAGAAAAGTCTAATATGTATCTGTCAAGCACACCATTAGTTTAGCACTAAATAGAAATACTATCAAAGAAAGTTCAAAGCAAGAATATGAGGTTCATTGAATGTATCATCTAGGTCTCTAATGTCATTCTTTATGGTTATTGAAAATGATGTATGCATGAAAAGCTTATGATAGTTGTAAGAAAACAAATCTTATTGGGAAATCGGTAAACTAGCTTTGATAACACTGAAGATTTGACTAAGACAATTTTGTTTATGTATAAAAAAGTAATATTCTACCTGATTTTCTCATACTAACAAACTGTATTTTTTATAGTTTTAAAAGACATGTCAGTCACTAATAGGGAATCAAAACTTTTATATGAGCATAGACATGATTGGCTTAATTCATTTAAAGATTAAAACTCTATTTTATGTGCATTGAATTTGTTTAGAAAAAGAAAATAACCATTTGAACAAAACAGTGAGTGGAGATTTTTAAAATAGTTTTTAGACATCATTGATAAAAGAGTATCTATTAATAAAAGGCTTAACATAGATATTAAATATTCTAGTTGTCTTTTAGTCACTGTTATGTCAAATGTAAAAAAGTATAAAATGTATTATGCCCCCATTCTTAGATCATGATTAACATTTTGTGGTACTTATGTAAGAATTCTTTTTAGTCTCTAGCACAGTGTATTGTACATTGTAAGCACCTAATAAATTATTTTTGTAGGCTCAGACTGGAATATTCCAGCAAGGGGAAAGATAATCACTACTAAGTGACTAAAAGCTATTACTCATCTCTTTAAAATTCTGCTTGCATTCACCAAAGGTTATTTCTACAGTGCGAAGCCATTTGCAGGGGTGGAGTTGAATTCCTTGTGTTTTTCAGCATTTCTCCATTGCTTCTTCAGTGTCCCACTTGGATTTTGTAAATGCTAATCTTTCACTTGTTTTACTTAGTAAGACTCTTAGATTTTACAAGTGAAAGGTAAAAAGTGAAAATATTTTAAAATTTTAAGCTGAGTATTTCTATTTGTGAACTGTCAGTAGAATTTCAAAATAAGAAATATTAATGAACTAGGTTTAAACTATTTCCTTAGTGATTTATAACTTTAAATGAATCAATTGAAAGTAATCCCTACTTTGAATGTTTTTCTGTAAGATATTGCAAGCATATGCACACTTTCAGGTAGTGTGTCTGTGCATGTTTGCGTGTGTGTGTGTGTGTGTGTGTGTGTGTGTGTGTGTGTGTGTGTTACAATAAGACAGGAGAGATGGACTCTTTCATGAGGAAGCAGCAGTATTTTGGTAAAACCTTCCTATATTAAACCATCCTATGAGCCTGCAGTTGTTTTTTAATAGCTAAAGCACTGTCCTGTATTTCATGGGAAAACAATCTTTTTGTATGGATTACCTAATGTAGTCATAGGTTTGGTGTCTGTGGAAGGTTCTGTGACACTCAGCATAAGAAAATGTTTTTATTTGTTGTGACAGAGTCGCCTACGTTCTCAGGATATTCTTCACATTTGTATGTGTAGTCTTCCTTTGTTTCTCTCATATGCACAGTTTTTCTTGTTGTTCTGGTGGGTTGGGACAAGCACAGTGAAGAACTGATGTAGTCCTGGAGAGAAATCCTATTTGTACCTCCATTTGTACAGCTTGATAATTTTCTTTTGTGGAGAATTCCTGTGACTTAGAGATGATAGCCTTGGTCTTTTGGAGTTAAGTAGATTATCACAAAAATTATGCTCTTTTATTATATATGACATCTCCCTCTGTATAATTCATGTGGAAACTACTACATGATTCACAATATCGGCAGTGAGTAGTTTTCTTGGAGTGGTGAGAGCTACTCTGAATCTCATTCCCAGCTTCCCAGGTAGTCTGGAAGATTTCTTTCACATTCTGTTCTGTTAGGAATTCTACTGACAGTTTTTGTTTCTGTTTTTGTTTAGTGTATAGATGAGTAAAGAATTCTTCTTAGGACATATTCTCAGAAATAAGGGCTTTCTGTGCCTGCACGCAGATATGGACAAGTGCTCCTTGAGATGGTTGATCAGCTTGTTAATTTCCCCAGGTCTCTGTCATATTGTTCCTACTTCTCTTTCAAACTGGACATATTCTGTCTTCACAATTATTGTTTACTCTTCCTTCTTCCTGTGTGAGTGCTTGAGAACCTGGAGATCTGTTCCTCCATATGGACAGCTGGTTCCGGCATCAGTATAAGTTCTATATTTTTAGGATTAAGATAACACGGGGGATGTTTTATTCTGAAAGGTGTGTCTGTAAAGTAGGCCATTCTTAGCAAGAACGCATAGAAAAACTCAATGTTAAAGATTTGGCCTCCACTATCTCTGTCTCTAGGGATCTGTTTTAACAACTATGGATACTGAAGTATATAGTAAGCTTTCTCTGCTAAATGTCAAAGTGGAATAGGTGATGCCTGCCTGGCTTTCTGCTTTTCCTAATTTGTTCAACACTTAAATATTGATAAGAAAGTCTCTTTGGTTTATAGTGTTTTGACGGTTTATTTTGTTATGTCCTAACTCCCAATGGAATATGTCACAATGTTCATTCATTGTGAACACTGGGATATACCCTCTCGGCTAGGCTACTTTTCATGATCACAATAGCTGACATAGAATAAATTTCACCTGAAAATAATATGGATCCCAATCTTCATCTATCATTTTCGCCAAAATGGCCATACTTTTAAAAGAGACCATTTGCAACCAGAGTGCTACAGATTTTCAAGTAGAAACTCTGGCAGAAAACTAGGAAAGAGAACACAACTTGTGGCTACAGAAGAGACAAGCACATTATGTGAAGACTCAAGAAAACTCATTTGCCCTGCCTGATGGGGACTCCAGCATCTGGTTCTTGTTATGTTGGGTGCCAAATGGCATGAACCAGTGTCTCAGGGTTTCTACCAAGACAGTCTCATAGCAATTGTTTCCCTTGGCAGTCTCTTATCTAACCACACCACCCACCTTCTAGTCCTCCAAGGATTCTGTACACCACAAAATAATCTCTAGTAAATCTTGTTTTTGCTCAAAAATGGTTACAATGGATTCTATTATCTAATATTTCAAAATCCTAACCAAAAAGACCCCCAAAGAAATCTGGGAAACCAGTCTACTTATACATGCTTAAGAACTGGGGAAGGTTCCCCCTGACTGAATGTAAATGGATTGCTTTGAGAAAGATTTTACATTAAATTTCCACATGACTTAACCATGTCCAGGAAATCTATTCTACTAATACTACAGTCTCCCAGGACTGTCTGTTTTCAGCTGATATTACCAACCAAGAACTATGTTAACTGTGGCTTCAGCTTTTGTTAAATATGAGAATTGTATTGATTTTTTGTTGTTGTTGTTGTTTCTGGGATGAAATATGTAATAAAAGCAACTTGGAAGCATTTATTTTTTAATTAGCTGGCAGAGGAACAGGATATATGATTGCTCTTACCAGCAATTATAGTTTCTGTCTACATGAAGGAAACATGAAGCAGCCTACCAATGTCTGCAAGGCCCACCAAGAAGCAGAGAACCACCCCCCCCAGGAAGCAGTTTATTCTATACCTAAATACAAACTCTAAGATTCTATGGGCAGGTATCTTCCATGCGCGCCCTTGTCCAGATAATTACACAGTGTCCCAAAGCAGTGCTATCAGTTAGGAGAAAAATGCTCATGAGTCTGTAGGTGATGTTTCACATGTACATGTGTTTATTTCCATTACACTTTACCTGACAAGATGAAGCATCTGACACTATCTTCTTTCATGTCTAGTCAAATGGTTGTATAATTCAGAGAATTACTCATCCATCAAACCCAGTGTCAATCACAATCCAAAGAACTGGATGTAATTTTCTTTGTCTCTCTCTATAAATACAAGTGTCTAAAAACATTCTTTTAGTTTGAGATTAAAATTCCTAAAGCTATTTCTTAATTACAGCAAAACAGAAAGTTTTGCTGTAATTAACCAAGTAAGTTTCTTAAAAATCCTGAATCATGTATTTATATATATATATATATATATATATATATATATATATATATGTTCTAGAAAATATATAGCTTTTAAATGTAGTATGTTTGGAGAATTTTACATCTGACTACTGTATTCTGCTCTCTTTCTCCATGAGACTACTTCATGTTTTTCCACTCACTCTCAAACTCATCCTATACATATACATTCAAATATACATATGCACATACACACACACATATATATGTACATTCTGAGATATATATATATATATATATATATATATATATATATATATATATACACACACACACACACACACACACTTTGTAGTAGGTGACCCATCCTTGAAAAAGACTAATTTCCCTTTCTCCCCCAAGAGACAGCTCCCTTCTATGATTTTTCTATCCTCAGTGGCCTGACAGTTGGTACTGCCAAGATATTGTTTAAGTGGGAATATTGTTGATATGTCATAAGTGTTTCTTCCCACAACCCAGTCATATATAGAAGACATTATCTCAAAGCTGAAGCGTGCTCTTCTGGGAGCATGGGGGAGGGGAAAGAGAGTTAAGAAAGAGGAAGAAGAAGGAAGAGTTGGGCATGAGGGAGCAGGAAGAGTGAGTCAGGGAAAGAATAGAGAGCAAGAAAAGAGATACTATAATAGATGGAGCCATTATAGGTTTTAAGAGAAATCTGGCACTAGGGAAATGTCCAGAGATCTACATGGATGACCCTAAGAATATCAGCAATAGTGGAGAGGCTACCTTAAATGTTCTTCCCCAATAATGCCATCCTAGAGCCTTCATCCAGTAGCTAATGGAAGCAGAAGCAGACACCCACAGCTAAACACCAGCCTAACTCCTGGAATCCAGATGCAGAGAAGGGGAGAGTAATGAGCAAAGGGGTCAAAACCAGGCTGGAGAAATACACAGAATTTGCTGACCTGAACAAGGGAGGGCTCATGGACCCCAGTCTGATAGCAGGGAAACTAGCATAGGACCGAACCAGATCCCCTGAATGTGGGTATTAGTTAGGAGGCCTGGGAAGTCTAAGGGCCCTCTGGTAGTGGATCAGTATTTATTACTAGTGTATGAATGGACATTGGGAGCCCATTCGACATAGAGGGATATTCTTTCAGCCTAGACACATGGGCGAGGGCTTAGGGCCCTGCTCCAAATGATATGGTAGACTTTGAAGACTCCCCATGGAAGGCCTCATCCTCCCTGGGGAGCAGAAAAAGGATGGAATGAGGGTTGGTAGGGAAAACAGGGGAAGAGGGGTAGGTGGAGGAACTGGGATTGACATGTAAAACAAGCTTGTTTTAAATTTAAATTTTAAAAAATTTATAACCCCCTCCCCAAAAAAAGAAAGAAAAAAAAAAGTAAGAAAGGAAAAGAAAATACTGTGAGGCACATATTTTTAGAGTATGTAGACGACACAAGTTAATGGAACATGCTAGTACCTCTCTTCTCCCACCCATCATTAAAGTACCTATGATTGTCCCCAAATTTTTACTAAATACATATAGTGAAACAGACACTCTTTTGATATTTTATCTTATTTTCTAAAGTAGCAAAATAGTTAACTAATTAAAAAGACTAACTTTATTGATGTTATATGGTGACTCTGATGAATTTTTAGCATGTGCATTCCTAACGTTTGCTCTGTAGCCTGGAGGAGACATACCCAGCAGTGCTATTGGAGTTGACATACCTGGAAGAATAAGGACAGAGATAATAAATAGAATTATAATTCTGACCCAGCTTTACTTAGTCCTCTTGAGCATGCAGACCACAATCCTAGGTAAATATGAAAGCACAGATTTAATAAATACATGCTTTAATTATAAGGAAAAAAACATGATCAATCACTAGTCAAATATTTTACATTAGTATAGTTTTATATATTGATACAAATTTGAGATTATTTTTGTTATATTGTATGTATTTCCACTCTTGTTTAAGACATTGAGCCTATGTAGCACATTTAAAAATTTTATGCTTTCATGTGGCAAAAGCTACCCATTTGAACAAGAAACTTCCATTGCCTCCACTGCTGACAGTATTCTGTCCAAACTGGACAAGTATAGCACAAAAGAAGACTACAAAACTTTGTCAAGACAATATAGGACATCCTTAATATTTGTGCTTCAACAAATGCCTGTTAGATATTCTAGGGCTATAGGCCAAAGATGGAAGTTCTGATGTTGCACAGAAAACTTGGTTGGTTGTTCAAGTAGCCAGCTGTATCTGTCTTTCTATAGTTTTGGAAGTTGCTTGGTCTACAGTTTCTGTTTAATAAGGTAACATTATATCCTCCTTGGGTCTCTGATGGGGATTGAAGACTAGTTTTTCTTGATATTGATTTTAGGAAATTAAAAAAAAAAAACTTGCATAAGAGTGTAGAACAAATAAAAGAAATCCAGAAATGGATACTGGAGTTAAACCTAAGATCAGATAAGCAAAATAGCCAGCCACAATACAGTTCTCACCTCTATCAATGCTCAGACAAAAGGGTGATCATGTCCTCTGACTGCATCTCCAAAGTGCACTGCTTCTAGACGTCCTAGAATGCAGACAGAATACACTGAAACCCGGAATACTGCTTTACAGTCCTCTCTACTGCTGGGATTAAAGGTGTGTACCACTACTGCCTGGCCTCTATGCCTGTGGCTAGCTTTGCATTCTGATCTTCAGGCAAGCTTTCTTAGATCATAAACAGAATATTATCACCTGAGAGATATGTAACTTATAAGGTTAAAAACATAAAAGCAGAAGTTGCTTATCTGAGAAATTGTTTTTAAGTCAAAAAGATATTTTAGGGTGCTACCAGGTTATGATAGTATATGGCTTAGGTAAAAAAAACTTTGAACTCACTAAGATAGGATAGATAATACTGTACTTTCTCCTAATTTACCAAATACTAAACATTATGAATGTAATTATTACTATATATAGTTTTATTGTTAGCATTAAAACATTTCCTTTTTGTTTAGAAAAAGGTATTGTGCATTGTATGAAAGTGAATTTGCTGTGATTGGTATAACAAACAGCTAAATGGCCAATAGCTGGGCAGAAGATATAGGCAAGATTTCCTGGGAAAGAAAAGAAGAAAAGGAGGAATCTAGGCACATGGGAAACTCTAGGAGATAGTGAGGAAACAGGAGATGCATGATGGAAAAGACAATAACACATATTATAATGTAGATTAAAATAAATAGGTTAATTTAAGTTATACAATCTAGTTAGGAATAAGCCTATGCTATAAGCCAAGTTTTCTTAATGAATAAGAAGTCTCCACATCATAATTTGGAAGCTTGTTGGTGGGAGAAAAGGCTCATTACAGAACTTTTCTAGACAATTTAGAAAAGTAATATAATTATTTGTTGAATAGTGAACATTTAATTTAATTGCAAGTCTTCATTGTTATAATGACTTCATTGTTATAATCATGACCAATACAAGGTAATTTCCCCCGACATCTATGTTATTAAATGACTTCTGAACAGGATGTATTTAAAAAGATATCAGAATGGATTGAATAGGATCAAGGTATTTTTTAATACATGCATTGATTGTCAATGAATAAATAAAATATACAATTTGTACAGAGATAACAACTGATATTTTCAACTCATACTGAAATCTTATAAGAACACTAATTTCATTACAATAATGTATTTCGTAAGAACCTTGGAAAGATTATGAGATACAATTCTCAATTTGGAAGCATCTCTAGTACAAGAAAACACTTGGAACAACTGATAAAATCACTTAGTTTTCAGTTGAACAACAGTTAATGTGTATTGACAGAGACTAGCTCCTAAACTAAGATGTGCAGTATTAGACAAAACAGACTTTGCAGTCATAAAGGAAGTCTTAAAATTAAATAGCAAGCATTTTTACATTACACAAGTACCCTTCTAGTGCCAATTCCATCACAAACACCACCACCAAAAAAAAAATTTAGTCTCTCTCTCTCTCTCTCTCTCTCTCTCTCTCTCTCTCTCTCTCTCTCTCTCTCGTCTGTGTGTGTGTGTGTGTGTGTATGCATGTTTGTATGTCTAGCTATGCATGTGTATGTGAAGGAAAGTATGAGGGTCCCAGAATACTGTGTTAGAACGTAATTTTACTGGACAGACAAGATTAATAGCAATATTGTTAAGAGAGGTGGACATCTGCAATCTAATTTGTAATGTCTGAAGTAATATTTCTCTAGTCTATAAATCTATGAGATATTGGATAGGAAAAATAGGAAAAGTCTGAGGTCATGCTCTATTGAGTCTATGGTCAAGACGTTATGATTCAAAAGTCTTAATCCAGTATATTTAACACAAAAGACTCAGTATGTTAATTTATAGTGCAAGGAGACTTCAGCCCCTTCAATATGCCCTTAAATGTTTATAGTAATAGTTCAACAGCCTGTCTATGTGTATGAGTAAAATCTATGTCTTCATAGTTCACTAGGTTAAATTTATACTGACTCATACAGAATTCTTTCATATTCTTAAATAGAAACATATTTACAAAACCAAAAACCTGTTATTTGGCAGTGGTAACATGGAAAGTAAAAAATCAGGCCATCCATAACTGTGTAGTATAGTTTTAAAGTTACTCATAAATGTTTCCTCTATGAAAGTCATCCATGAACAACTAAAGATCTATAACAAGCTGTCAAAAGAAACTAACATTGCACTATAGTGCCCTCTGGCATACAGAACAGGCTGTATGCTACTTTTAAAAACAAAAATTTAAATAGAGTGTGATTTTACAGTAAATAATAATTATTTTTAAAGTGAAATGCATAATACAAGAATGAATATAAAATGCTAACTTATCTATTCATCAATACATTCACATGTATTAGACAATGCCATACAAATATGGTAAGAGAAAGGTACTGACAGGTATATGTGCACCTATGTTGTCTTCTCAATATAATTGTGAAATATCAAGAAATATAATGAAAAATAAAGGTTAGTGCATGTGAGCGCTCATGAAAAATAGCAAGCACCTCCTAAAAATACCATCAACTGACTAACTTTTGTTATTAAGATTTTATCATATGCATACATGCTTGGGATATTAAAATCATAATCTATATGCCATTGACCTGGTGATAATTTCATTTTGCTATAAACAAGTTATCTCAGTATTCTATTTCAATGGTGTCAAGCAGAAAATGAAAATGCATGTGCTTTTTATTTCTGCTATACTCTCTGAGGTAATGTCTAACAGAAATCACATGCAGAGAAGAAGGCCTGGGAAAACAAATGGCATTATGTATGATAAGGCCAAGGTGATGCTCCTTTGAAGGCAGAGAAGGACCCAAGGTAGAGGACAACCAATGAGTAGAATATTCAAAAAGAAAATGTATAGGAGACAAAATTAGTAATATAAAATACTAGGATACAATTTACCAAAGAAAATTATTCTGTGTAAATGGGATTTTTATGAGGCCATAAGCTACTAATAGTTAATATAAATAATTCTAATGGCCTGAGATATAAATATGTGTCTTCTTTGAAATGTTATCATACTCAAGTGATACCAATCTCACATTAAAGAATCCCTCCCTTTAATAATCAAGATAGGTAGTGATAGCCTGTATCCTTAATGATCTCTGTTAACAAGGTAATTTTTTCAACTCAGATGTAAATGCATGCATGAGTTTAAAAGATGCATTGGATACCTACTGGTTAATGCAGAAATCTGAATCCACATTTCTTTACCTTAAAAGTGAACCACATTCACAGGTTCTCAGGAGGCAGAGGCAAGGGAATCAAATTTCAGACCAGCCTAAACTTGACACTGAGATTCTTTCTCAAATTCAGAAATAGAGTGAAACAAAAGCATCAATTGCACTTGTCTGAGCCTGCCTCTCTCCCCTGAGATGTAAGAGCTGCTTGCAAGGGGAATTTACATTTTGACAACATGCACAATCCTATATCTAAACAAAACTAGAATATTTATTCTCCTTTGAAACTTTAGCATCATTCAAGTCTCTGTATTGGATTTCTTATTCTTCTTCATGGTCAGGATGAGTACTAATCCCAGCCAGAAACACATACAATGAATGATTGCAACAGAGCAAACACTGGCAACAACAAGATAAGCTTATTTGAGTGTGTAGACCTTTCTTTCATAGATCACTCTCTAATGTTCACTAACATCCAATCCAAGCTAGGAGACCAGTACTTGTACTTCATAAGTCTCAGAACTAGAAAACTTCCATGTATTTTCAAAGCGCCTAAAATTTCAACAGCGAGAAAATAGTGTTGGTTGCAGCTAGAAAAATCATAGCTTTTTTATGTCCAGTTCTTTATTTGAAGCAATCAAAATCTAACGCATTTAAGCACTCTAAGGATTGTCATTGTTTTGCTTTGTTTGTGTTCTTTTCATTTTCTTTTTTTAATTTAAATTGTAAATAATCTTACTTTAACAGGTCAATCCCAGTTCCATCTTCTTCCCATCTTTCCATGTCCCCCACCTAACCCTGCATCCCATCCCCCATCCACTCCCTAAGAAGGGTGAGGCCTTTCATGAGGGATGATCAAAAATTGTCTTTGTTCTTTTTTCCTGGTTGTGTGTGTGTGTGTGTGTGTGTGTGTGTGTGTGTGTGTGTGTGTGTGTGTGTGTGTGTGACTTTTTGTTTCAGACAAGATCACTGTGTGGCACAGGTTGGCCTGAAACTCAGAACTCATCATGTAAATTAGGCTGCCTTCAACAGATTCACCTGCCTCTGCCTCCTAAATTTTGGGACTAAAGATATGTGCCACCATTCCCTCTATGTTCTTTTCTTTTTCAGTAAAACTGTTTAGTTTATTTTTGAGATTAATTTTGTATGTATAATTCCCCTTTCCCTTTCATACCTTCAAGTCCTACTGTTTACCCATCTTTGCTCTCTTTCAAAGTCATGGTGTCTACTTTAATCAACTGCTGTCACATAAATATGTGTGTGTGTTTATACACACACACATATATACACATATATGTTCACATATATGTGTATATATATATATGTACATAAATATGATTCATTATAATGCTATATATATATATATATATTCAAGATATATTGGTTTTAGATAGCCAATTAGTGTGCTCTTCACTGGGGAAGATCATTTTTCCCACTCTCAGCATTCCTTAGTTGTCTATAGCTTTTTGTTTAGGGCTAAGGCCTCCTAGGCTTTCCCATGTCCACATTACCATGCGTATTAGTGTACTTGTTCAGCTCATGTGCAGGCATTCATGTTGGTGAGACTTTATGGGTGTAATTTCTGACATTACTTGGAGACACACTTTCACAGCAATCTCTCTTTTACTTAGGCTCTTTAGATTCCCTCTTCCATAATGTTCCTTGAGCCTTAGGTTCTGTAGTTGTTTTAACTGTGCGTTTTGATTGGTCGAAGTTTTCTGTGTTGGTCTCTGTTGCAAAAAAAAAAAGTTTCTTTATTGGAGTACTATATTGTATTTGTTGGTTTGAGAAAAAAAATGTATAGAATGTAGTTAGGTATTATGCTGGTATAGTAAATTAGCAGTTGCAGGTTCTCCAAGAATCTGTGACTTTACTTTCACTAGGTAACTATCTATGTTTCTATTACCTGACATTATTTCCCTCTTGTAAAGTGGGTCTTATGTCTTAAGTCTAATTAGAATGTTGTTGATTACTGTCAAGATATATATGCCCATACTATACCCTTAGCGATATCATTTCAGGCTAGTCATTGCTGTGGTTTATAGGTATCATAGCCTAGCAGGAGTGTTTGTTATGTCCCTTCTTTGGAACCTTTCATGGTGCCTTGGTGTCTTTTGGTACCATAAAAGCTAGTTTCCTACTTGAGGAATTAAAGTCAGTTCCAGTTCAAGGGTCTCTAGACCGTATTTTAGAAGCACATGGTGTCTTCAGCAATAGGTAATTACCTTACACCTCTGGAGGCCAATCAAGGGCAATAGCAATAGACTATATTTGGGGAGTTTTCTTACAACCTTGAAAAACAGCTCAATAGAAGGCTTCTCCTTCCTGCACTGGAATTTTGTTAGATGATCTTTGACTCTTGAAGGCAGCATTGTCAACCCAGATGAGAAAATTTCATGTAAAGTATATATATATATATATGTATGTATGTATGTATGTATGTATGTATGTATATTTATTTACAAACTTACATTTATTAATTGTTTTTGTTTGTTTTAGGTAAATATTTAGAAATATGCTTGCTTATGACTTTTTCAAACATCCTTATTAGTTTGCATCCCTCTTTCCTTCTATATCTAGCTCTCTACCCCTCCCTGATTAGATTTTTCCTGTTTTTTCCCCATTCCCTGAACAGATAACTTGTACTCTACTAATGCCCTCTCTATTAATTTTGCTCCTCACAACTGAGTAATGGAACATTTTACTTTTCTGATTTTTGTAATTAATCAAGACTATGTACTCACAAAATTTTGTGCTAGGATCCTCAGATGAGAGAGAACATGCAGCATTTGTCTTTCTCAGTCAATTACCTCACTCTGTATGATCTTTACTAATACAATTCATTGGCCTGAAAAATTCATGATTTCCTTTTTCATTCCAGCTGGATGGTACTCTATATTATGTATCACATGTGTTCTTTTCTCACTTATCTTAGTTAGGGTTCCTATTGTGAGGAGACACAATGGCCACAGCAACTATTAAAAAGGAAAGAATTTAATGGAGTGGTTTGCAGTTTCAGATGTTTAATTCATTATCCTCATGTTAGGACAGGATACCATTCAGATAGACATGATGCTGGAGAGGGAACTCAGAGTTCTACATCTTGATCTACAGGAAGCAGAAGGAGAGACTTCAGAGTAGGCAAGACTTGAGCATATATGAGTCCTCAAAGTGCTGCATGGAAGATTTAGCTTTTACTCATACAGGCAAAAAGGGTTTCTGGGCAGTGAGCTACAGGCTGCTTTATGGGAGCATAGATCAGGGTCAAGGCAGTGAACACAGCTCCCAGAGCTGAGGGTAAACATACTTCCACCAAGTTGGAAAGCCTACCTGATTGAAACTAGCAGCCCAAATTTCTACTTTAGTCCTAGCCAGCTGGTTAGCAGATTAAAGACTCATGTGATCCGAAAAAAAAAAAAAAAAGATAGAGATATGCAGTAATGCAGTAAAGACTGATTCAGATGAAGAAACACCTTTAAAGGCTTTTCAGTATGTTTAAAAATATGTGTAGGCTCGGGAAAAGAAAAAAGTTCTCAAAGAAATAGAGTAGCTGGGTATGGTGTCACATGCCTTTAGTCTGTGGCCTCGAGGCAGAAGCAGAGGCAGAGGCAGGGGCATGGGCAGGGGCAGAGGCAGGGGCAGGGGCAGAGGCAGAGGCAGAAGCAAACGGATCTCTGTGCTTTCATGGCCAGCCTGGTCTACAGAGTGAGTTCCAGGATAGCCAAAATTACATAAAAAAAAAACCCTGTCACAAAAAAACAAAAACTAAACTAAAAATACAATAAATAAAGTAATAAGAAAGGCCACATAAAGATGGAAATTACACAAAAAGAATGCATACTGTATGTTATTTTGTTGTCTTTGAATTATTTGACTATTAAGAAAGGAGCAACAGCTGCTAAAAGACATTTGAGTATAAATGCTGCTGGATTAATCTAACCTATACTTTGAAAATGCCTTGATGTCATATTTTAAGTCTAAGGACATGCTACTTTGGAAAAGAGGTTCTGCTTTTGTTTCCACAGAAGATTAAAAAGCTGGGAATTCCTTCCAAACTAATATAGTTTGATCAAGGAAGACCCTCTGAAGCCGTGGCCCAGGTGATCCAACATCCAAAACAGCTGAGATGATACAGCCTCACAGACTACTACAGCCAGGATTTGGCCATGGTTCTGGGTTTTCTCAGGATCCCCTTAGGGTTGACAACATCTCCAAACAGCAATTTGGAGAGAACCACATCCAAATTCCCAAGTATTGTTTATAAATGTTTGTTTTCATTTAAACAGGGTTGGTTATAAATGGTTAATGATAACAGTCAATATCTATAGAAAAAAGGGAATATGAAATAGAAATGAATACTTTGCATTGGAATAGATTTTGGTTTATTGATAAAAATTTAAGGTCAACTTTGTAGATGTATATGTCTATTCTTGTTTAGGTATTATGTTTATACATCTCATTTTAAAATGTAATGTATATTTAAATACAGATTATAGTCACCTATAACAATCAAAACTTATGTTAGTTTTTTTTGAGATATACAGAGATATATTTTAGATGGATAGATATTCTTCAAAACCTTTCAAATATCTACAGAATATGGCATTTAAAATGGTTTATTAGGATTTTTTTGTGACAATGAGACTCAACTGTTCCTGGCACCACCAGTTGCATTAGAATGGAAGATGCATATCAAAGAAACTCATTAAGAAGTTTGTCTTCAACATTGCAGGAATAGCCATTTGGACAAGAAACTGCTGACAGACAGTAAGCATGGTGTCCAAAATGGACAAGCAGTTTACAAAGGAAAGTGGTTGCTGAACTTCCAAAGAGACAGCATAGCAGGTCCTGCTTTACACAAGAAAGAAATTGAGGACCTCCTCCAATAGAAGACAGAGCAGATCTTCAAACTTCCTACTTCAATAAAGTCTGTCAGGCACTATGGCCTATGAGCTGATGATGGATGCTTCAATGTTACAGAGAAACTTGCGGTTACTATCCAGGCAGTTAGATGTCTCTGTCAATTCTAGAGTTTATATATTATCCTTCTGGAGTCTTTGATGGCGTTAAAGACAGATAGCTTTGGTTTTCCTTAGTTATGATAACAGATAAGTTACATATAAAACTTTCAACACACAGAGATAGAATAGGTGATAGAGTATTTTCTTTAAAATTTCCAAATATTAGTGGACTAAATATAGTAAACTATAGTTCATATATATATATGTGTGTGTGTGTGTATATGTGTGTGTGTGTGTGTGTGTTTGTGTGTGTAATTTTTCTATGTTAAAGTTAAAACTTTCCTTTTTATTTAGATAGAAAAGAGGAGATGATGGGAATGTCATTGTATATGCTGAAAATATATGTTTCTCTTACTGGTTTATGAATAAAGCTGTTTCAACAAATGGACAGGCAGGATGTAGCCAGTCAGGAAGAATAGGTGGGTTGAGCATACTAGGAGAATGCTGGGGAAGAAGAATGCAAAAAATGAGTCAAGGACATACCATGAAGCTACCGAGAAGACAGGATGTCCGGGCATTCTCTGGTAAGCAAATAAATTACATAGATTAATATAAATGGGTTAATAATTAAGAGAGAGATAGCAAGTAAGAAGCATTAGCCAACTGCCAAAGAGTTTATGATTAATATAAGCCTCTGTGTGTTAACTTGGAACTAAACGCCTGTGGAAACTTACATCTACATCAAAGCCCACCTTCACAGTGACACACTTCATCCAAAAGGTCTACACCTATCAAACAGGGCCCCAACTCCTAGTAGTGTCGTTCCCTGTAGGCCAAGCATTCAAACACATGAATCTATGGGACCATACTTATTCAAACTATCACATCAGTATAATAAACTTATCAGTGGACATAAGATTATTATAAATAAAATTGCTTAAGTAGTGTGATTCATATAATATTAAAGGGTCCTTTATGAAAATTACCACCATGGCATAGTAGTCTCATCTTTTTTCCATATATATATACATACATATACATATATATATACATATATACATATATATATGTGGAGAGGCAGAGAGAGAGAGAGAGAGAGAGAGAGAGAGAGAGAGAGAGAGAGAGAGAGAGAGAGAGAGGTGTGGCTTGGGAGTTTTCTGACACAGGCCTTACTATGCAGCCATGCCTGACCTAAAACTCACTATGAAGACCAGGCTGAGGCTGGCTGGCCTTGAAGTGCTGGTATTAAAGGCAAATGCTACTATAACTAGCTGGTTTTTTTTAAGTTTGATTTATCAAAAAAGTTAGTAATTATTTATTCTCTTATTTAAAAAAATAATCAAGTTTGCGGTGTTCTTTGTTTGTTTGGTATACAACTGTATATAACTGTATGAAGACCAGGTACTGAAACCCTCTGTTTCCAGATCAGGATAACTCATAAATGTGATATGGTCCACTGACTAAGAGTTTAGAGTACATGTTATTGTACTTCACTTAAGAAAGGGACTAAAGAATTTCTGTATCATGTCTGAAGGAAAATAAATTTCTGTGTCCTGCTTCCATTTCTCATACTCAGACATAAATGTAGTGATATATGGTTTTTGATCTAATAAAGCCACTGAAGACCAGTTTGCAAAGCCAGTCACACTAGTTAGCCATACAAACTAGGCAGTGTTAGCACACAGCTTTAATCCCAGGAATAGTGAGACAAGTAGATGGATCAAGGCCACTGTGACCTACAAAAGAGTGAAGAGTAACAGAGCTCACACCTTTGATCCTAGCACTTGGGATCACATGCCTTTAATCCCAGCAGAAGGGAGGCGGAAACAGGAGGAATATGGCTGGGTGGAGAATGGAATAAAAGGAGGAGGAGACAAAAATTAAGAGCCTTTTGCCTCGGAGTATTCCTGGAGACAGAATTTCCATTTCAGCTGAAAAGACATACTGGCTTGACTGCTTTGCTCCTCTGATCTTCAGCATTAAGCTTGAACCCCAATATCTGCCTCTGGTTCTTTTATTTATCATGTTATATATAAGGCATTGGAATACCAGATTACCAATTAACTAACACAAATTTAGTTTACTGTAAATTCCATCTTTACCTTCTCATTTTTAATTTATTGTAATAACTATTAAATGGAACCAAAGGAATCTTCATAAAGAACATAGAAGGAATAAATACTACAGAGTGTTCTCACTCTCTATGTTAGTTCATAGATTTTTTGCTATCACTGTAAAAATAGTACCTGAAGCTCATTAAATTTATAAAGAAATAAGTTCCTTTGGATCACAGTTCTAGAAATCCAAGGACCCTCAACTAATGACAGCTTTTTTTTTTTGGTAGTGTTCTATGATGAAATATACTACACATAGCAAAAGACAGGAGTGTGTGTGTGTGTGTGTGTGTGTGTGTGTGTGTGTGTGTGTGTGTGTTTGAAATTTTCTGTTCCCTCAAGCATCTAACCAGATTTAATCATGAGAGCTCTATCTTTATAAACTTACCCAGTCCTAATCCTCTCCCAAATGCCATAGTTGTATTTATTTCCATGTTGCCAGCATTTTATAACTGTCTCTGATTTTGATATGTAGACCCTAAACAACATACTAAAACAATTTAAAAATTATAGCAACAGTACCTTGAAAAAGAGAATACCCTGGTGAAATCCCTAGCTGTAAACTTTTTATTTTTTGTTCTCTGTATTTTTTAATGTATCACTAGAAACAAATATCTCCCCAAATTTCCATGTTAATATTGTACTTTCCTGGCAAACTTTAGCAATTCACCTTAGATATTTTATAAACATTAATACTAAATCAAAGTTGTTTCAGAGGCTGAAAACTATTGGTTTAAAAGTATTTTTATATAGTTTATAAAATGCAAGTGAGGTCAGCAGATGATTGCAGCCCACTAAGAGAGCATCAGCAGCCTAGGGCAGCATTCTTAGAGAATATCAGTGACCTAGAAGCCTAGAAGCATTGACAATAGTGGCTTCCAGAAGCTATAAGATGTACCTTTTTGAGAGAGTACCTGTGTCTAAGCGAGCATCCAGTGTCGTTATCTGTACAAGATATCCAGCCTCATCAGCAATCACCAGAGCCTCTAACCTGAGTGCACATAGAGGACCAGTAACTAGAGCAATGGCCCCACCTGAACCTGGAGGAGTGACCACCTGAGGCTTGGGACCCACTGTACCTGAAGGAGTGATTATCAGAGGCTCTTTCCTGCCTGCAGTTAGAGGAGCATTAAATGGTTCTACCATACCAAATGGAGGAAGAATGATCCCTGAAGCACAGGATTCACTTGAATGGCTCCTGATAACGTCACAAAAATTACTGTGGTCTTCTCTAGAATGTACATTAAAGAAATCCCATTTCATTCAGGTGGTTTTTTGTTTTGTTTTGTTTTGTTTTCTTCCTTCATTGCAAGAATTTGATACTGGAGATTCAGAAACACAAAGCATGAATTGTAAGGTCAAAACACAATACATTTCCTACAATGTAATTTTGATGGAAGGTGAATGGTTCTCTATTTGTACTAGAAAAGAAGTTTAATGAAAAATAATTTAGATTTTTTTTCTAAAAAAAAAAAAGAGAGAGAGATGAGTAGGCAACAGTGTAGGGATATACTCAACAACACAAAGAGCAATACAGCACCTCTAGAAACTAGTGGTTCTACAACAATAAGACCAGAGAATCCCAACACAGATGAAGCAGAAGAGAACAACCTTAAAATTAACTTTATGCAGAGGATTGAGGCCATTAAAGAGGAAATGAAAAATTCCCTTAAAGGAGTGGAGGAAGAAAACAAAAAATTGTAAGAAATTAACAAATCCCTTAAAGAAAGCTAAGAAAAAGCAATCAAATAGGTAAAGGAAACATTTCAAAACTTAAAATCTGAAATAGAGCCAATAGAGAAAATACAAACCAAGGCAATTCTGGAAATGGAAAATCAGGGAAAACAACCAGGAACAGATACAAGCATAAACAAGAGAATACAAGATGTATGAGAGAATCCAAGGAATTAAAGATAAGATAGAGGAAATAGATTAATTAAATAAAATTTTATATCCAACTGATTCTTAACAGGAAATATACAGTAAATTTGGCATACCATAAAAAAGACCTAACCTAAAATTAATAGGGATAGAGGAAGGAGAAGCCCAGCTCAAAGGCACAGAAAACTTATTCAACAAAATCATAGAAGAAAATTTTTCTAACCTAAAGAATGAAATGCCTATGGAAGTACAAGAAGTTTACAGAACACCAAATATACTGTACCAAAAGAGAGAGAGAGAGAGAGAGAGAGAGAGAGAGAGAGAGAGAGAGAGAGAGAATGTCTACTCACCACATAATTGCTTGAAACCATTTATTGTTCAATCTCTGAATACAATAGAATCAATTCAGGTATCATCAAAGTATCTGGTATCTATAAATATTTATAAGTGATGCTGCAGTACTTAGATATCATATGTATCAAAGGAAGTCACACAAGAAAAATGTAAAATTCTTTGAACTGAATGAGAATGAAAGCATAACATAGTGACATATGTAGGAAGTTTCTAATCCTGTGTCCACAATTTAGAAAAACAGAGTTCAAACTAGATCAAAGGGACTATAAATTACAAAATAAAACAAAACAGAAATCATTAAACTATTAATAGAAAAACAACAGAAAGATAAAATGAGACCAAATTAACTACTTGTAAATATTAACAAAATTGATAAACATTTATTTTTATTAATGAAAAGCAAAAACTAAAATAAAATATGTTGAGATGCCTTCACAGCACAGATAATACAGAAATAAAAGGCAAAGAACTAGAGTTCATAGCTATATTGGACAACTAAAATACCTATTACTTGTAAATAAAATTTACTAATACTAACACAATAAGAAAATATATGAATCCTGCTATATCTGGTAAAGAAATTGAAATTACAATAAAAAAAATCTTCAAATACAAGGTCTAAATGAAGTCTGTGAGTCAAACCATGAGAAATACTAAGTCAAGCAAATGGATTTTAAAACTCTGAAAAGATTAAGCACATACTTATCATGGGTTCAGAAGTTTCACTTCCAAAGTTTGAAAATTCTGACAAAAAAAAAGGCCCCATGACCTAAATTATTAGTACGTTGATGCAAGAAATATATAAACACACAATTACCAAGACATATCTGGCAATGAAAATATCATATGAAATTTCAGTATAATAAATACAATTCAGATTCAGTAAGGAATTATACATAACAATTTTAGAGAAATTGCTTAATTTTTTTATTTAAAAAAATTTATTTTCATTTTATATTCCAATCCAAGTTCCCTCTCCCTCCCTTCCCCAACCTGACCATTCTCACCTCCCACCCTTCCCCCCAACCACTCCTCAGAAGGAGTAAGGCCTTCCTTGGTGAGTAAACAAAGTCTGTCATATCAAGTTGAGGCCGGAGCCTCATATCCTCATATCAAAACTAAGAAAGATATCCCACCATAGGGAGTGGCTCCAAAGAGCCAATTCATGCCCCTGGGATAGGTCCTGGTACCACTGCCTGGGGCTGTTCCTCCAGCAGATCCAGTCTCACAACTGTCACCCACACTCAGAGGCTCCAGTTCTGTCACAAGTTCCCCAGTTGTCAGTCCTTAGTCTGTGAGTTCCCTCTAGCCTGTATCAGTTGTCTTTGTGGTTTTCCCCATCATCTAGACCACCCCCACCCTTGTTCATATGATCCCTCCTCCCTCTCTTCAACTGAACTCCAGGAGCCCAGCCCAGTGCTTGACTGTGGATCTCTGCTTCTGTTTTCATCAGTTACTGGATGTAGGTTCTATGATGACAATTAGTGTAGTCACAAATCTGATTAAAGGGGAAGGCCCGTTCTGACGGCCTCTCCACTATTGCTAGGAGTCTTAGCAGGGGTCATCCTTGTGGATTCCTGAGAGTTTCTCTAGCACCTGGTTTTTCCTAACCCCAAAATGGCTCCCTCTATGAAGATATCTCTTTCATTGCTCTCCCACTCTGTCCCTTGCCCAACTGCGTCTTCATGATCTCTCATGTTCCATATACTCATCCATCCTAAAAAGAAAAATTCTCAAAAACAAGAAATACAAGATAATTTTCTCAATACAGATCAATGTCATAAAATTATAAAACTAATATAAATAATAGCAAATAATTGACATTCTCATGCTAATACTACAGCAAGGAAAGGCTGCCATCGATACTTTAATTCTGCATTGTGTTGGAGGTAGAGCATGATAAAGACTCAAGAAATGTAGTAGTGTGAAATCAAAGGGTTCTGAGAAAAGTTTAGTTAGTCAGCAATGAATTCAGACTGGGAGGAACACAGTATATAAGACTCAATTAAATTACTTACTCATTTTATTTTGGATGCATGGGGCTTTGCCCACATGTATGTCTGTGCACCATGTGCATGTCTGGTGCCCAAGAAGACAGAAGGCAGAGTCTGATTCTCTGGAACTGGAGTTACAGACTCCACGTGGATCCTGAGAACGGAATCCAGCTCGTGTCTAAATCACCCAGCCATCTCCCAAGACCCAAACCCAACTTTATGCTTATTGATTTATTAATGATTGAAAATGAAGCACATGAAATTTTAATTGTCCTATAAAGTTAAATACTTAATCTTCTCAATGATCCTGATATGAACCCAACTGAATCTTTCCATCCTGGAATGAGGAACGGTTATGAGGCTTACAGAGCAAACAATCTCTGTACTATTGGATAGCTCAAACTGAGAAGATTCCCAAGCCTGGACAGACAGAAGGCTGTAGGGATAGTGAGCAACCGCTGTGGAGAAGACAGGCAGTAGGTCTGTAAGAAATTCACTGATAGGGAGTTGCCTGTTTGTGTTGCAGACACCCTCATAGCCACAGGTTCCACGAGTCTTCATCCAGGTTCAGGTGGTCTTAACAGGGATATGGCTGCTTTTCATTGTCCATGGTTCTGTCAGTAGCCCCTTGTCCCAATACTCTTTTTCATTCAACAAATTGGACTTGGTGGAACTGTTGCTCTGGGTAATGGCCAGTCCACCATTTAGGGTAAAGAGGTGTCTGTCTGTCAGGACTGCCAGGAGAAAGTCTAACAGATCTACACACTGAAACCAGAATATGAAAAGCAAAACTTCAAACCCACACATGATACTTAAGAGAAGGGCACCATCTGAAGTTATCTACTCTATGGAGTTGACAAGTTAACTAACAGGCAAATGACCACCAAGTATAGATGCCTCATAGGTACTACAGGAACGCTTTTGAGGAAAATGATGAAAATACCTGTGATGTAAAGTTTATCTATTTTTTTATATACATTTCATTTTAAGGGCACTGTTTTGCACATCTATACTTTTCAAGATCATATGTATGATTTTTCCTTTTCTTGTATTTAAATTACAAATATTCTTATTTTATATATCAATCCCAGGTCCCTCTCCCTCCCATCATCCCATGCCACCCACCAACCCCCATCCCATCCCTCTTCTGCTCCATAGAAAGGGTGAGGACTTCCATGGATGATCATCAAAGTCTGTCACATCATTTGGGGCAGGGCCTAGGCCATACCCCATGTGTCTAGACTGAGAGAGTATCCCTATGTACTTTTTAAATCTGTCAAATTCTACAGGAATAAACACCTCTTGCCTCACAGTTTTAAGCATTTCCCTCACCATTCCTTATATACTTGTTACTTTGTGGTCTTGTTTTCTGGCAAAATGTTCTGTGTACATCTATATACTCAGTAGCTGTATTTCCATGTGAAACGAGAAACTTTGGTTCTCCTGAGACTTTGGAAATTTGAGCTATGATTAGTAGATTTCAGTAAAAATCAAGAGTTCCTGACTATCTCAATAATCTAAGGGACCTCATAATAAAGGCCCCTAGATTTCAGACCACCCAGAATGAGTGCTGTAATGAGGTTTGGCCATGATCAACATGTGGTGTCATTAGCCTCAGATGTTGTCTTTAGACTCTGTGTTAATTTAACTTTATTTCCTCTCTTCTTCTCATTTCTTAATGATTTTTGAGGCTTGAGGTTTCTTGGAACATTGAATATGTTTTCCAAACCTTTATCCTGGATAACTTGAGACTCTATACCAAATGCCAAAATATTGATTTCTGTCATTTAAGGGTTTTCCTCTATGGAGGTATATTTTAGGTTCCTTATGTAACTGTCCCAGTGGCACATCAACTCCATAGCAGCTGTTCTCTGCAACCGTGAGAAAGCCATCCTGCTTGTTCTCCAAAATGTTGAAAGAGATATGTCACCTCCAGAGACAAGAATTGCAGTCATAGAAAACAACAACAAAGCACAAAGAATAGCTTGCTCTTTCATCATAGTTTTACAGTTTAATTTTTAAATTTTCTCCTCCAATAGTAATTTCAGATGTCTGAATACAGCCGAGTTTTTGCTCTTGTTAAATTCAGTGATTAGAATGATTGACCCCAAAAGGAATTGTCTTAGGTATTTGTCTAGACACTGGAATGTGAAAAGCAAGTAGGCAAATGTCCAGTGTGTAAGCTTGAATATAATTTATGTTATTTCTTTGCCACAATTCGGTTTGTAAAATCAAATGGATAAAAACTCAGAGTCTGCTTAATAAACAGACAGTTCTAACTCTCCTGTTTTATAGGCAACTTGTTACTGCATTTCACTTGGGTTTAAAATGTTATTGAATATGTATTATTTTAAAATCTGGTGTGTACATAAATTTTCTATTACTATTAAAATTATTCATATAAAAATTAACTTATTCAACAAATATTATCTGACCTTGCTAAAATGATACTGATAATTGGGAAAGGGGATGTTGCTGTTTGAATAAAAATGATCCCCATAGTCGCACAGGGAATGGCACTCTTAGGAGTTATAGCCTTATTAAAGTAGGTGTGGCTATGTTGGAGGAAGTGTGTCACTTGGGGGTGAGATTTGAGGTCCCAAATGTTCAATCCAGGCCTAGTGTGATATTTACTTCCTGCTGTCTGCCAATGCAGACACAGAACTCTCAGCTCTTTCTCCATCACCATGCCTACCTGCCTGTCACCATGCTTCCCATATGGCAATAATGGACTGTGAACTGTAGGCCACAATTAGATGTTATCCTTTATAAGAGTTTCTCTGGTCATGCTGTCTCTTCACAGCAATAGAGAATCTAATTAAGACATGAAACTTCAATTCTATCATCACTTCCTATGTATCTCAGCTCTGCTCCTGTCATTGTGTCTTCTTCTAAATCTAGCACATAGATTTCTTCATCTCACAAGTATATAGCAGGCAGTGTCAGAATAATGCAATTTAATACTGAGTGAAATACAAGAGCCATATGGTACATTGCTTAGAGAAAGTAACTGTTTCAGAAAATATTATCTCTGCCCAAAAGGTTTCCTTATGACCAAGATAATGGAGGACAGTTGAGAGAGAGAGAGAGAGAGAGAGAGAGAGAGAGAAAAGAAACAGCTAGAATATATAAAATACTATATATGACTTAAATAGCATTTAATTCACTGAATTAATTTATTTAATTACTAACAATTATTCATGAAGATGTTTCTTTCCAGAAAGATCTACAGCTATTATAAGAAATGAAAGAAGCTTTCAGTTCAAACCTTTAAGGGAATAGCTGTGAAGTATAAAATTCATGTCTCAAATTGGTGTTAATTCATTATCACACTTTGATGAATTATTTTGATAAGAAAGATAAAATAGCCCAATCACAACATATTATGCTTGTCTCCATTCTTTGGCTCACAACTCTAACAAAAGTCCATTGCCTTACTGGAGACCACACTAGTATCCAAAACCCCCCAAAAAAGACCCTTCCTTAATCCTCTAATACTTCCCCAAAGCCCAACAGTACCTTCTGCCTTGTCTCTATACCCTGGCCACATCTGTGACAGAAGCCCACTATTCTACTGGAGGCCATGCTGATACCCAGAAATACAGAAGGCCCTTTCTCTACCAGACTCCATGCCAGTACCTGGAAACCAGAGGCCACTCTGGTACTGAGAATCCTAGAACCCAAGATGCAATACCCAAAACCACGTAAGTCACGCAGGATACCAAATCTCCAATGAACACACCCTACAGGACCTGTGCCCATCACAAGACCACAAGCCACTTAGGGTGGGGGGGGACGGGGGGAAGAAAGGAAACAGGAACCAAGGGACAAATATCCATCTATCAAAGATAAACTTATAATCAGCACCTAAAACTATAATTACCTCAAACCCAGATGTCTAAAGGGCAACACAAGGACACAGTCAACAAGAGCCCTGGCAATATGACACCTCTAGAGTCCAGACATCTCACTACACCAAGCCTTGGATATTCCATCACAGTTGAAGCACAAAAGAATTATCTTAAAACCAATTTAATGACTGATTGAGCTGATTGAGGCTCTTAAAGAGCAAAGGAACAATTCCTTTAAAGAAATCCAGGAAAACCAAAACGTTGGGAAGAAATGAATAAATACCTTAAAGAAAGTCATAAGAACTGAGAAAAAATAAACATGTGAAAGAAATGAATAAAAATTGTTCAAGCCTGAAAATGAAAATAAAAGAAATGAAGAAATCATAAATTGAGGGAATACTGAAGATGGAAAAACTAGGTAAGTGAACAGGAACTAAGGATGGAATCATCTCCAAAAGATGGGAGAGAGAATCTCATGCATTGAGGACTATAGAGGAAATAGATTCATCAGTCAAGGAAAATGTTTAATCTAAAAAAATCCTAGTACAAAAAATTCACAAAATCTGAGACACTATAAAAAAGATTGATCTTAATAATAGGAACAAGAGAAAGAGAAGAATCTCAATTCAAAGACCTGGTAAATATTTTTAATAAAATCATAGAAGAAGTTTTTCTAACCTTAATAAGGACATGCCTATAAAGGTACAAGACTCTTACAAAATACTAAAAATATTGGGTCAGAAAATAAAGTCCCGCAGTCATGTAATAATCAAAAACTACACATACAGAAGAAAGAAAGAATATTAAAGGCTGTAAGGGAAAATCACCAAATAACATATAAAGACAGAACTATTAGAATCACATGTCACATGGGCCTCACAGGACTGAACAGACATCAGGGAGTCTACGTATAATATGTTATGATTGTGAGGCATTGTGTTCTTGTGGACCTACTAACAGTGCAAGCAGGGCTATCTCTGACACATTTGTCTGTTTAGGGGGCCATTTTCCTCTTACTTGGTTGCCTTGTACAGCCTTAATATGAGGGAATGTGCCTTGTCTTATCGCAACTTTATATGCCATGTTTGGTTGATAACTCTGGGAGGCATGCTCTTTTCTGAAGGAAATGGAGGAAGAATGAATTGGGGAAGGGTACTGGGAAGAGGTGAGGAGGGGAAACTGCAGTTAGGAGGTAAAATATGATAGAAAAAATAAAATTTAATAAAAAATAAAATAATGCCTTTTATACTTCATAAAGTCATCAGTGAATATATTATTTAACTCATTAACTGATGGTGAAAGCACTGCTACAGTGCATTCATTTCAAAGGCTAATTCAAAACACCACCCTTAGAGAAATAAATTATCCCTTTTGTTAGGCTGTTTGCTGTTTGTTTGTTCTGTTGTGTTCCCCATTGAGGATGCAGAAAAAGATCCCCCTGTGCCAGCAAAATCTTCTTAATTTTTGTAGGAAGAAACCATTACTCCTGCCCCCAGCTGTCTGCAGTTCTCTGAGTTAGTACATAATACAAAGGAAACAAGGTCCAAATGCCTTGAAACTAGATAAACAAGAATGTGGGCTTTTAGTCACTTCAAGATTTCTGCTGAAGACATCATGTGCTTTACTATCTACTTTAACAACTTGGTTACAAAGCTTTTATTTACCAAATTTATATTTAATAAGCCCATAAAACTAGAGAGTCTTCCTTAAAACTCACAGTATTTCCCATATAGATGCTTACCTTCCTGGTTGTGGCATTTGACCTTTTGCCTTCTAAGGAACATTGGTGAAATAAGATAAGCACCAGTGTAACTATTTCAGAAAAGGATTTCAACCCACCCATCATTTATTCTGTGACTATCATTATTCTGTGAACCTACAAAACCAATTTTTAGGGCTCTTGCTCTCCTTTTGAAAAAAAAAGAAATAGCAAGATTATTGTTTAAGTTTTCACAATGTATATTATTGTTTTATAAACATTTCATGCTGAAAAGTTGAAAAGTAATGTCTTTAATGACTCCTATTTGTTTTAATAATCTAGGACTCAATATTTGTGTGAGATATTCAAGTCACTGCAGTTCATTTATGGAAAACCACAACGGCAGGTTTGATAAAGGAGCTTATATCATTAACAATTAAAGCTAGACTATAACATTTATTAAATAGCTTCACTATGTATAATCCAACAGATTTCTTCAGCAAAATGAAAATTGACATGATCATTGGCAAACTATCAAAGCTGTCCATGTTGAGTTCTATTGAAATGCATCTGGATATAGTTCACAATTCAAAAATCTGCACGATAAAATAAGGCATTTTACAACCAGATTGCTTGTGAGAGGGCAGAATGGCTGGAAGCTAAAGACCAAATGCCCCAATTATGAAAAATATCTGGGAAGGTGGAGTGTACCCACTGCTCCTGCAGAGGAAGACACTCATTCTCAGCACCACTAGTGCCTACCATTCTTACTCCAGGAGTTCTGAAGTCTCTGACCTCCAGGGACGCCTACAATTGTGTGTGTGTGTGTGTGTGTGTGTGTGTGTGTGTGTGTGCAAGCACATTCATGCACATGTGCATGAGCACATGCACTCATAAACAAATCAATTTTTTAACATGTTTAAAAAATAAAAATATTTTGTTAAAACATATGCTTTATTATCATGTATTCACCTTGAAAAATTCTTTCTATAATGTTAGCTTACAACAAAAATACTACATATAGTTTACTAGTGTCTTCAGGAATCACTTAAGTGGAGTATTTAGTTTTGTAATTTTGTAAAAGTGATTATATGACTTTTAATGAAGTTTGAAATTATCAAGTTGCTGTAAATAAGATTAAAAGAAAGTCAGTTTGTATTCTTGTCAGTACACACTGTGCTAAGTAAATAGACTCATTACATTTTAGGAGGCTAATATAATAGAGAGAACTTACACATGAGTCTTAAAATTATTAATGTTTTGTGTAAAAATCTACTTAGCTATTTTGGATATGAATATGGAAAGCTTGAAATGAAACCATAAAGATTATTTATGGGTACATTATATAGAGTGTGTGGAGTCAGTACAACTTGCAAAGATATTACAAAGAATATTTTTGTATGTTATTGCTAATGATTACTAAGTGCTTAAAAATAATTAGATATGGTAACATATATATGTATATGCATGATAAGTGACTCTCTTAACTTCTTTGAGAGTTTTATGTAGATGGATAATAGAATAAATTTAATCAGGAAAACAAAACTTTTGTATTTTGCTTGATTTGGAAAGCAACTTGGTTTAAATAGGGGTTTACTGGATTTTCACCATTCATCTTTATTTTCATGTTGATAGACTGTATATGACATCAAGATAAAGACAGGAATAGTTCATGATTTGGAAGCTTGGTAGATTTTAATTATCCCCCTCTCTCTCTCTCTCTCTCTCTCTCTCTCTCTCTCTCTCTCTCTCTCTCTCTCTCTCTCTCTCTCCCTCCCTCCCTCCCTCTCTCTCTCTCTCTCTCTCTCTCTCTCTCTCCCTCTCTCCTATATTGAGGATTGAACCTAAGGTATCATAGACAAGAGTACAGTCCCAGAATTCTGAGGTTTAATGCTTTTTCATGCCCACCCCCACACATCCCCACACCCACAATCATTTTGCTACTCTGTTCTTTAACTCGTAGTCAATGATTTGTGTGTTTACACAAGTAAACACATCTTCTTCGAGAGACGTAATTACAGCAGGACTCCACCATCTTAGCTCTCACTTAGGTACTGTTTTCTGGCTGTGAAAAAACAACAAGAGTGACTGTGACTTTGGTGAACAGACATAATTAGACAGAAGGAGAAATGCTAATTTTTACTTATTTTCTTTTAAAATATTTTCATTTTGTATACCAACCACATTTCCCCTTCCTTCCCTTCTCCTGACCCTGTCAACCCCCCACCCCACCCCCATCCACTCCTCAGAGGAGTAAGGCATCTCCTGGGGAGCAGTATACCAAGTTGAGGCAGGACCAAGGCCCTCCCCTCTGAATATGTGTGACAGTCATGTGGCTTGATCTGTTGGGGGCCCCCTTGCAGTGGGACCTGGTCTTATCTCCAGTGCATGAAATGCTACTTTTTACAGAAAAATAAATAAATAAATAAATAAATAAATAAATATAAAGCAACTCAAGTAAAGAACAGCATGTTCTCAACAGAAAATACAGGAAGAATTCCCTGAGTCATAAGGTGAGGAAATACTCTGCTAACACATTAAAGACAATTACAGTAAACAACTATCAAAAAGTGAACTTTCATTTTTCTCCGTACAAGCTTTAATGAAAATCAATGGTCAAGTCCATTGTTGACTTCCATTTTCATGTCTGCTAGAGTTCTGTTATGCACTAAACCCAGACATTGCTTCATCCCCCAATTCCCAGTCCTTTTTCAGCCTAATCAGTTCTTCCAGACTGATTTCTCATCCTGCAACAGCTATTCCTGATTTTAGTAAACATAGCTCCTTTCATTGGAATAAATATTTGACTTTTATATACACAACCATCTTTTAATGCATTTGAAACTTGCTGTTTTCCTACACTGCATCTTACCAAAGACTGCCACCTGCATTTCTTTATCCTAGGAGTGGTAACTGCCTTAGTCAGCAGCCAAATGTCTTTGCGCATGCTCTGCCAACTCATCCTCTTTCTTGTCTGCTTTATGCTTTGCTGCTGTAGCAGAGAGCTACGTTTCACACCGTTGGGAATAAAAATGGTAAAGTACAAATATGGAGCTTAAAACAGACCCCTAAATGCAAGGAAATACAATATAATTATGCCTTTTACACAGATGCACATTGGGCAGGCACTTCCTTCACTCTTACTGAGCAGCCTGGCTGAGCCAAAGGTGTGAAAACAGGAGACAGCACAGTCAGTTGCAGAAACAGAGGGGGCTTTGGGGGAATGGCTTGATCGTCTAATTAGGAAAGCAGAAGGAGACAGAGTTGAGGAGAAAAGGATGTAAACTTGATTATGATGAGTGCTAAAAATACTCTGAGTATTGGTCCACTAGTGTGAAGTTACTGGAAGGTTTTTCAACAGGAAACACGTATGCTAGACTTTCATTTTAGCTGTACCAGTCTCATGAGGGAAAGCATGCTATCCAGATGCACAACTACCGAACTCTAAGAGTAGCTTATTAAACTAGGATGGCGATGAACATTTTGGTGAGTCACTTTTTTTCTATGTGTATGTCAACATGTGTGAACCAATAGGTGTATATGCATGCGGGTACACATGTAATGATGTGTGACTGTGTGTGTGTGTGTGTGTGTGTGTGTGTGTGTGTGTGTGTGTGTGTGTGTGTGTAGAAGCCAGAGGACACTGTAGGTATTCTCATCATTTGTCATATTGGTACTAAGTGAAGCCTAAGGCTTCCAGCTTGGATGCAAGTGCCTTTATCTACTGGCCCTGGCTCTTCATTATTGATGAAAAACTGTACATGATAGTGGTAGTATTTGAAATAGGGACATACCACCCTCCCCACCACACGTACATACATGTACATACACACAAAAAAAAAATGTTTCAGTATTATTACAGCTTTTCAGATACAAAAAAAAATATATCATGTATAGCTAAACTGGTGGCAGATATATGAAAAATAAATGTAAATACACAAAGACAGGAAAGTGATAGGTAGAGAGATCAGGTAGATAGATAGATAGATAGATAGATAGATAGATAGATAGATAGATAGATAGACAGACAGAGATCACGGCTATTCCCATTTTCTATTTTTATCACATTCATCATGATTCTGTTTTTTTTTTTTTTGTTTTTGTTTTTGTTTTCTTTTGTTTTTTCGAGACAGGGTTTCTCTATGTAGCCTTGCTGACCTGCCTCTGCCTCCCAAGTGCTGGGATTAAAGGCGTTTACCATCACCACCTGGCTGCGCTCAACAGGATTTTTATAATCATATTTTGTACATGTTTGACATCTCAAATGCATCCATTATTTAATATTGTTATTTCCACATCAGTGTAGTAGTCCCAAACATACTTTTAAATACCAAATCATATATGTGTTTCAGAATAATCATAAAATGTGTCAAATACAAAGTAATAACTATAGGAAGTCAAATATATACATCTATGTTAGATACAGTGCATTTGAAATAACATGTTTTATTTTGTAAACCCATGTAGTTTTACATTTTTAAAACTTTTTCACAAAATAACAAATAGATTTGGACAATGAAATATCTTTAATCACATATAGTTCATGCAAATGTTAAATTTAGACCACATGCTTATAGCCAAACCTTCTAGGCTACAAAAGAGCATTGATTTTATGAACAAAAATGGAATCAGTTTTTTTAATATGGCTCATTAAACGAAATTAAAAATTGTATTCTTACTCATAGTATAATAACCCATGAAATTTAAGGACTGGCCATTTGAGTTTGATCTGAAAATTACAAAAAGTATAAACCTGAATAAAATGTAGATGATATCTTAGATGGTTTCATATATGTGTTGGGGAGGCATCTTAGCTTACAGGAAAATTGCAGTTTGAGTCACTCTGGCATGGAAGACAGCCACATGGCAGCAAGCAGCCACATGGTGAGAAAATAGTACCTTTGATAAGGCATAAGGAAGGCCAAAGTACTGGTAAAGATGCCTTCAGGTGAGCATTCAATCCAAAAGGAGAAAGCAAAAGGAAAAAGGGAAACCTACTGACAGTCATCCACAGTGATGCAATAAACTAGACAGAGACCATGTTCTTCTGAGGCCTTTTTTTAATTCTAGCAAAGGAGACCAAGAATAATCACAAACAAAAATAAAATTTGGCAAAGGAATATAAAGTAAAAGCAAGGAAAAGAAGGACTCGGTGTAAAACAATGACATTGAGCCAAGACTAAAGGGAAGTGAGGAGATGAATGCATGCTATTTCTAATACCTTTGGCCAGATTGTTTTCACATTCTGAGCTTAGGGGCTGGATCTAATTTGCATGTCTGCCTTCCTGTCACTTCCTTATTATTTTTTCCCCAATTCAATTGGGGAGCTACTTTTCATCACTCACTAAGCTAGGGTTTGAACCCAGTGCAGCTGGCAGGAGGTCTTTTGTTTTCTGTTAAAGTATGACTGACCAGTAACTTCCTTTTCCAACCCTTTCCTGCTGTTCTAGACATACTTTGTATGAATTGCAATCTCTCGGGGTAGCTTCTCAGCTCTTCTCTTCCAAGCATGTTGAGTTCCTGAAAAGCAAAAGCTTGTCTTTTCTTGTCCAAGTACTGTCCTTCAGGTAAAATGTAGCCTCAGTACTACATTATATCACAGGCACAATGCCAATTCCTCTCCCCAGAAATATGTTCATATTTTCAAAACAATTTTATCAGAGCTTTAAAGTTTTAAGTGACTTCAGCTATGAATAATTTAAGACTTTTTTAAAAAGTAGTGAAACATGTTTGTGATTGTATTGCTGTTAATGGGCCAATATACACTGCTTTGACTGACAGGTTGAGATCATTTTATATTCACTAAATGTACACCTGACAAGGCCTTTGTTTCAATTGTATTAAAATTATTTAATGGGTTGCTTAAAAGGTTGAAAATTTTGCATTCTTTAGATGTTAATTCCTCCCCCAAGCAAAAGCTCTCCAACTGTGGTGATAGGCACTAATGGTAGAAAAAGCAAAATTTCAAAAGGTATTATTATAGAAATGCATTCACAGTTTTAAAATAGTTTTACTTCGCCTCTTCTTGCTATTTTACTGAGTTCATAGGGGCCAAACTTAATAACATCTTTAAGACCAATATTTAGCACAAGCTGGGAGCATTTTCATTCTAAACATAAAAGCCACTTTCTAAATTATGTAATTAATATGATACTGCACTGTGCAGAAGATAAACCTACTGCTGTGCCCAGTACAGCTTGTTTGCTTTTGTCCTACAGAGTGTAAGTAATAAATGTTTAATAAGCTAAACAACTGACTGCAATTTACATGAAAAAAAATTACCAAAAAAAATTTTCAATTACCTTTCAGTATTACCCTACCCTATGGGAAATTCCAAGACTCAGAACTCATTCACATGGACACTGCTATCAAACACACACTCCAGATATTAATATTGCTCTTTCTTAGATATGGCCATATATGTGCTTGAATGAATACATTAATAAAATTTAAATGGAATCAAATGCCCTTACTCTAATTTGTGTTTAACATTCTCTAATGCTTTCTATTCAGTACCATTTTTTTGATGTCTTGCAGCACTTAGGTTGGATTGTGTGTGTGTGTGTGTGTGTGTGTGTGTGTGTGTGTGTGTTTGTGTGTGTGTGCGTGATGTACTATATAAGGTAGGAACAAATGTCCTCACAAACATTTAAGGTCACAGGACCACTTTGCAGAGTTTGTTTTGTCTATTAACCTTTACATGGGTTTGGGGAACTTTTCAGGCTAACACGGCAATTGTCTTGACCTGCTGAAACACCTTTCTGTATCAATATATGTGTTTAAGATAGTATTTTAAGAGTGGTAATTGTCATTAAATTTATTTCATAATTGCTAACAGCTTGAATCACCAAATTAGTGAAATGCTGATGCCCTTTGTGATAGCATGTCTATGTAAGTAAAGAAAAGAATAAATACTGAGTAAAGAAAGGGAGCAAAAAGAAGAAAAGAAGGAAAACTAAAACTGACAGAGAAATCTTCTTTCTGTACAATAACCCTCTACAAGGTATGAGTATGGAAAGATTCTGAAATAATAAGAATAAATAATGGCATTCAGTATCATGGTGAGGCTGTGAGAGAGAATATGAACGAAGGTTTGATAGCATAATATAAATCTCTCCTGGTAGATAACAGTGTTGTAGTATTGTCATAAGTTTCTCATATTTGAAGTCTAAAAGTCTAACAATGATGTGTGTATGCACACACATCTTGTTTATACCTGAATTTGTGTTATACATATGTGTACATAAATATATACATTGAGATCTTCAAAGGACAATATATTACTGAAGAAAGAAAGAGAAGCAAGAGACCGGAGCCATTATAGGTTTAAAGAGAAATCTGGCATTTTGAAAAAGTCCAGAGATCTACAAAGGTGACTCCAACAAAGAATATAAGAAATAGTGGAGAGGCTACCTGAAATGCCCTTTCCTATAATGAGATTAATAATTACCTTATATACCATCCTAGAGCCTTCATTCAGTAGCTGATGGAAACAGAAGTAGACACTCACAGCTAAACACTGAGCCAAACTCCTGGAATCCAGTTATAGAGAGGAAGAAGAAATAAGCAAAGCTGTCAAGACCAGCCTAGAGAAACCCACAGAGTCAGCTGAACTGAACAAGGGGGAGCTCATGGACCACAAACTAAGCTGGAAAACCAGCATAGCACTGATCCACACCCTCTGAAAGTGGGTATCAGTTAGGAGGCCTGGGCAGTCTATGGGGCCTCTGGTAGTGGATCAATATTTATCCCCAGTGTATGAATGGAATTTGGGAGCCCATTCTACACAGAGGAATACTCTCTTAGTCTAGAAAAAAGGGAAAGGGCCTAGCCACTGCTCCAAGTGATGTGACAGACTTGAAGATCCCCCACAGAAGGCCTAATTCTCCCTGAGGAAGAGAAAAGGGATGGGATAGGGAGTCGGTGGGGCGCAGAGGAGGATGGGAGGAAGAGGGAACTGGGATTGACATGTGAAACAAGATTGTTTCTAATTTAAGTTTTAAAAAGTATATGCTTTAAAAAAGAAACTCTTAATATTGTATTTATTACATTGTTATGAAATTTGAGGAAGCAAAATATTACAATGAAGTCCCTGAGAAGAACATAGTTCATTTGGTAGATCCCTTACCTATAATACCCAAAATTATGGATTCAATACCCATAAAATCTATTATGGTGGTCATGCATATATATATAATACTAACAAAAGGAAGAAAAACAAGAGGGTGTGAAATAATTTCAAGGCTATATTTGGCTATCTAATGAATAAGCTACAATCATATCACTTCTGAGAAAGGCGTTGTGAAGAACTTCCCCAAGATCTGAGTAAGGAAGACTTTAGAAAACCTTGAGCTGACAGCAGAGAGCAGGCACTTTGTGGAAGAACAGCCTTGTTTGTTCTGTTCTGCTCTCTGGAATTGAGTTGTTAGGGCACATATTGAACTTTTAAAACTGTGCTTTTGGTCTCCTTTCTGCTTGGGCTGATTTTTTTCTCAACAAGTCTGATGGCATCTCTGATATCTCTTGTGGTATAAACACACTGCACCCCAACTTAATGGCTGCAAAAAAAGGATGTGCAAATTAAGTGCAACCTGACAAAAAACAGCCCAAAAGTTCTTCTGTATGGCTTGTAAATTAAGGGTGGGACTAACCATTTCAGGTGATCAAAAGAAACTGAAAAAGTTGTAATATTTAGCAATATGTTAACTTCATGTAAATAACAACTTTTGAAACCTTTCTTCTAAGTTTATTTTCATGCTAAACAGAAGTATAGAGTATTTTTGTAAGAGATACTTCCTGTAGATGCTAAAATATTTAGGCTGCTTACAGAGAAAGATCAATTGTATAATATTATTTTAAGACGTTACATCTGTTTATTCATGGAATGTTTGTTTAATGGTATAAAGATGTGTTTCATTATTTTATGTTGCATTAATTTAATTCTGTGAAGTTGTGTTACGTTGCCTGTCTAAAACACCTGATGGGTCTAATAATGGCTGATTGCCCAATAGCAAGGCAGGAGAAAGGATAGGAAGTGCTGGCAGGCAGAGAAAATAGATAGGAAGAGAAATCGGGGAAGAAGAAATCAAGAAGAAAGAAAAAGAGGAAGACATTAGGGACCAGCTGCCCAGCTACACAGAAAGCCAGGGCAAGAAGTAAAGAAATGTATACAGAAATAGAGAAAGGTAAAAGCCAAAAGGCAAAAGACAGACAGAATAACTTAAACTAAGAAAAGCTGGAAAGAAACAAGTCAAGCTAAGGCCAGTTATTAGTAAAGACTTGTAAGTATTTGTGTGTATATATTTGGGAGCTGTGTGTCATATCCCCTAAAAGAGCCAAAAAAGCAAAAAGTAAAACACAACCAACTACGGAGATGTGCTGGCTCTTGTCCTAAAACAAAAAAAAAAATCTATTTTCTATGGATCCTGTTAGTTAAGAATTGCAAAGTATCTCAATTGGCTACTTTTGCCTTGGAGACTCCCAGTGAATTACAGTCAGATGTTGAAGGAGAATTAATTTACAGAAAATTAAGAATGAGTTCAGACAACTGGCCAAGGTAATCTATGACCATAGGGCAACTACTAAAAACCATGTATCATCTCCAATCATTCATTTTTTTCTCACATGAAAAGTAGACTCACTTTAAATTAGGACAATCAAAGTCAGCTCTTTAAAAACCAGTCCAAATTCAAGAATCTTACATTTTGCATCTATGCCGTTATGAAGGATGCCCCTGGAATCCAGTTCTTCCCAATTAGGAGACTTGTGAACTATTAAGAAACAGTTATCTGGTCTTTACATACTCAACATAAGCAGGCAGAACAGATGAAACCAAACTATATGGTCTAACTATGATCCAAAAGAGGAGATTTGGAGGCACATGTAAGCCAGTTGGCCAGCGGCCATTCTGAAAACAGGCATGCATAGTTGCTAGGATGCTTCAGCTTCCATCTAGGTAGCTGGGTCCTGAAATGGAAAAGACCATGCGATTCTGTGGCATCTAGGTGAATGGAATGGGCAAGTTTGTTGAAAATCCCCAGCAAACTACATTTCCTAGTGAGTCTGGAATGAGCTAAATTAAGATTTCACAGGTTTGTCAATGAAAACTGACAGGAGGTGTGTCCTTATGTATTGAATGCTACCTACCCACCTGGTTTCAAATCAGTTATTGCACCATCTAAATTAACTTAACCTGGGGAATACAAACTCAGACTTCACAATAAACATCGCACTGTCCAGTGACATGAGAATTCTGGTTTTGTTTTGCTGTATTTGTGGCTTGAAAAAAAAACAAAGAGGAATCACTAATACTGCTCTAATTTTCACAATTCCTTAGAGTCTTCCTGTACCTGTAAACTTGACTGACTTAGGAATGATAAGTGTCAAATGATAGACTTGCTTTGTATTGGGTTAAGTTGAAGAAAGATGAGAAAGTACCTATCCATTTTTCTCCTTTTTTATTCAAAGCCGTGAGTAAGTCTGAGGTCTCTCAGCTCCTTCAGTCAAAGATGGAAAGCTCTTTGGGAAAACTCTAACCCTTTCCAGGTATTACTGTCCTCTAAGGAGAAATGTTGATCAAAGAAGGACAGACAGGGTGAAAGAGAGTCTACAAAAATACTTCTTTCTCTTCCTTCTTCAAGACATCAACTGATAACATTAATTGCTTTCCTTGAGAAGCTCTGGACAGTTCAATATTAATCTCAAGTTATATTTATGCCCCATTTCCTTTTTGAGTATATATTTATGGTACTAGGGTTTTACCTTCTAGCAACATTTGCTTCAAACTAGATTTTATAAGAAACCCAGGATAAGACAAGTTCAAATATTATAACAAATTCTATGCTTATAAAAGCCACTATTGCATTATAAAAATGCAAATGTATTTAATAAAGGTAAATTACTTATAAATATATAGAAAAAAGCACATAGAGAGCACTTTATCTGTATATAACATTGAATTAAAATACATATTTTATAGATCATTAGTGCCTTTACAAAGAATGAATTTGTATTAAAAGATTTTTAAAACCTATGAATTTAACATTTTGATTGCTATCATAATATAATAGTCATTACCTTAATCCTTATTTAAGCATATTTTAACTGTAATACTTCAATTAGTAGACATTTTATAAAAAATATAAGGTTTTACATATTCTAAGATTTTCTATGAATTATCTTACTATCTATCAACTTGCAGTTTAGGCAACTTGAGGTGAGGCACATTCTTCCCTGGATGTAAAATCTATGACTTCTACTAAAAATCCCCAAAACATCTACTCTGCCACAATATATTTATAAAATACAATGATTTTCAGAGTGATTTGGTATGTGCATACACCCTCCATCCAAGAACAGGTATGTATGTGTAACTCTATTCCATTTCTCTGCCTTCCTCCTCAGTTCATTACACTTAATGCTTATTCTATCAGAGAGGTTCTTTGCCCTTCCCTTCAGTATGAAATTTGTTCTCTCTGTCCCTCATCAAATACCCATGAAATAATCACCCTGTGCTTTATATTGAGGAAGGCTATCACTTATTACCAAGCAGTGAATGGTGACTGCTTTCAGGATTATTGCCATCCCGTTGTCCTTGAACCCATAAGCCTTAGGTTTGCAAACAGCTTCTTGTCACAATAACTAAAACTGTCCTTCAAGAGGAAGTTCACGGTTGCTAATATCTGAGTGATCATCCTTGGAAAGAATATACTACTTTCTACTTGTTAGGATAGTGAACTGAACACTGAGGTCCTTGACTTATCTAGTAACCATGGCCTATAAGCACCATGGCTTTTCTCTGCTGATGCATACACATTACACATCACCTTCAGAGCTTGCTGATGTTCTTGATATGAATGCTTTTCCACAATGTGACTGACACAACTTTCCAAATATATTTTTCATTAAGAGCTAGCATGTGGGAGCCTATTCTCTATGGTGGGATGCCATGCTCACCCTTAATGCAAGGGGTGGGGTTGAAAGGGCTTGGTTTGGAAAAAATGGATGGAGGATGGGCTAGGGGGAGGCAGCAGTGGGAGGGAGAACTGTGATTGGAATATGAAATGAAATTAAAATAAATAAAAAGAAAGAAAAAAAACAAGAGCTTTCATACATTTAAAAATTGATGTATCTGGAGAATAATAATGTTAATGATCTAACGTTCAATGCTCACACAAAGTTATTGTCCTAAGGTGGTCACTAATTAAGACTATGAGATCTGGAGAAGTATTTAGGTGATGCTTGTCCTTCTGCTAAGTGTAGTAATTTCTGTTACCATGGAACCTGGAAATCAACCTGTATGTTAAACGGAGGCACAACAAACAACTTATCAGTTTAAAACAATTAAAGGCAATTCAGTAAGTCTGAACATCTGGAATCATATTGAACTATATTTTATTGTACTAGACTAGAGTATTTAAGGGCATTGTTTGGTAAATTCTTAAATGAAAATAAACTGCTAGCTTTCCCAGTAAGATTAACAGATTGAAATTTTTTCCTTGCAGCTCATTTACAATATGGAGTCAATAATAGTCTAGGATGATGGTAATATAATATTTTATTTTCCAAGCTCCCACATATATTTTTGTGTAGACATTTGTACACACATAGACATCACACATAGCCATCCTCAATCTGTCTTGTAAATCTTTGCAGTATTCAGCAATTCTTTGAAATTTTTTGCTCACTTCTCTGAGTTCCTACCCCTTGGATTTCAGACTCAAAAAGATAGGTAAGGACTCTGTCTCTCTCTATGTCTCTCTCTCTCTGTCTGTCTGTCTGTCTGTCTCTCTCTCTCTCTCTCTGTGTGTGTGTGTGTGTGTGTGTGTGTGTGTGTATGTATGTATATATGTATGTATGTGGTATGTGTGTGGCGAGTGTGTATGGTGTGTGAATGAGTTGTATGTGTGGTGTGTGGTATGTGTGTAGTTTTCTGTGATATGTGTATGTGCATGGTATGTGTGATGTGTGTGTGTGTGTGGTATGTATGTATGAGTGTGGTAGGTGGTGTGTATGTGAGGTGTGTGTGGCATGCGGAACACTATGTGTAGTGTCTGATTTGTGTATGTAGTATGTGTGAGTAGGGTATATGTATGTGTGTAAGTAGTGTGTATGTGGTGGATGTGATATTATGATAAGTGTGTTTTCTGTGTGTGGTGTGTGTGTGTGTGTGTGGTGTGTGTGTGTGTGTGTGTGTGTGTGTGTGTGTGTGTGGTATGTACTGTGTAGGTATGTGTGTAATATACTCCTAAATGATTATTAATACTGCTCATTTATATTGCTAACTTCATAACATAATTGAGATTTAATCATTGTGTTCTTTAATCACACAGTGGATTTCAAAGCCTCTCTTATGGAAGGGGAGGAAGAAAGAACTTGCTATAATTTGTTTAGAATGTTCCACAAAGATCCAGCTGTCCTGGCTTGGATTGTGTCTAATGGTGCTAAGGAGGAATGAGTGGAGCTCTAGAGTAGTGGAACCTAGTGGAGGTGTTAGGTCACAGGGGACATATCCCTGAAAGGCCCACTACCTTCATCCTTCTGAGTTTTTTTTTCTTTTGCTTTCTGGCTATGAGTTGAATGGCATACCGTGGTCCCCATTCCATTCATGATGTGCTGCATCATCAAAGCCGCAGACCAACAAAAGCCAATGATCCTGGACCACAATTCTGAGTCTCTTGGTGAAAACAATCCTTTTTATAAATTGTTTCATCACAGTTATTTATTCCATCAATAGAAAGTGGACTTGTATAGGAATTTGGTTAGAAATAATTTTAAAACAAGATTAAGCTGTGTGTACATAGAGGCCCTTCGGAGGGCTCCAGTTTATGCTAAATGTTGGGATTTAAAAGTTCATACTCTGGTAGAGAAGTTGTGTGTGTTTTTTACCTCAGTGTGAAGCAGCAGTGTGAGACAGGTGTTAAATTCATTAACTGGGAGGCAATGTCCGATTAGGATGACTTGATTATCCAAGTTCCAAATGTAAGCACAGCAAAATCCAACTTTAGTAAATTTTTGTCACACAATAAAAAAATCAGATTCATTCAAATTTACTTAAAAGCAGCCCAAAAAGGCAATGGTTCTACTTTAGCCAATAAATACAACTTTTCTCAAATTGTCAATATGTTTGGAAAGACACTCCTTCACGATTCTTTGGAGGAGCCCAAACCACTTGTAGTTTGCCATTGCTGCATAAGTAAATAACAGTGTGCTCTAATGAGTTCTTTAACATTTTAACCTGATTTATTCTATCTCTTAACGTAGCTCAAGGTCAAACTTTGCTACAGGCATATCCAGCAGCAGAAGCAAAGAAAATGAGGAAAGATCAGTCAGTGGACTGAGAAACTAATGCCCAGAAGGAACGTGGAAGGTGCATGCATGTCACAGACATAAGCATAGTCTAACTCACGAAGTCCTCATTATCGAAACATTGCCTCCTGCCCTAGTTATGGTCTTTTGTTCCTGTAATTAAATGTTATGACAAAAAGCAACACAGGGAGGAAAGGGTTTATTTGGATTATCAATTATATTCCTAGATCTGGGAAAGCCAAACCAGAACCCAAGGTAGGAAGCTGAAGGCATGAACTGAAGCAGAAATCATGAAAGAAACCTTCCTAACTCCCTCAGCCTGACTTCTTATACATCCCGGACCACCAGCCCAGTAGGGTCAGGGCCACAATTCATCATTAATCAAGAAAATGCACTACAAACTTGCCTACTCAGACTAGTGTAATGAAGGTATTTTCTGCAGGGAACTCCCTTTTTTCCTAGATGACTTTAGCTTGTGTCAAGTTGACCAAAATCTAACAGGAACAACTATGAAAGTCTGTCCTAAGAACGCTCCTAAAGAGCTATGTAGATGTCTATGATGTCAAACCAATTCATTTTAAAGAAAGTATTTATTGCTATTGCCAGAGAGCTGGAAACTCAGCACTGAGCCTCAGTAGAATAATCATGCATTATATAAAATAGATTTCTCACATATTCATCAGATAATTTTTACATTTGTTTCATATCTCTTATTACCTCACTTAATATTTAGCAGCTATTTGTTTGCGACGAGTGTTTGACACTTGGAACATTTCAAATGGCTTCCAATGTCAAAACATTTCCCTTTTAATTTGATTTGAAGCAATAACATTTTCAAGCGCCATTGAATGACTGAGATGAGTTTGGCTAAAAAGAGCCTGCCGAAGTTTAGTGGTTCCTAACCACGTAAAACAGCCTCCTAACACTTGTATAATAAAAAAAAAAAAAAAAAAAAAAAAAGGGTTGGAGAGGAATGGAAAAGCGAAAGCCAAGAAAGTGAGGAAACAAAGAAAAACCATGTTCTAAGAGTCTTAACACAAAGAAAAAGGGCAAGATTAAAACAAAGCTAGTGGCTTAAGTGGCTTCAAACTGCAGACCAGAGAACAGGGACTCAAGCTTTAGAGCTTATGTCACCATAGACTTCTAAGACATTTGCGTGAAGTTGAAGCGCATAGCATAAGTTACAAACTACCAGGAAGGAAACTTTTCTCTTAAAATATGTAAATATATTTATGTATTTGTTGTGTGTGCATGTGTTTTTATGTGTTGCATGTGCCTGAGTGTATGTATGTACACCACGTATGTACAGTGACTGTGTATAGTGTAAGTGGTACAACAGGCAATGTGAGCTTCGAGATGCGTGTGCTGAGAACTGAACACCACTCTTCTGCAAGAGAAGGCACTGCTCAGCACTCTCTCAATTACATTTTGTGAGTCACTGTTATAAGGTGATACTTGATTTCAAAATTATTTGATCTGTCCTGTTTTATAACATACTGGAAGAAAACAAGAAAATATTGTATAAAAAATTCACTCATCTTAAATTTAAAAACAATGCTTTCTTGCATATAAATAAACAACTTTTTTTTGACAGTGCTGAATAATATCATTTCTGAACTACAAGCTCACTGTAGATAGTTTTCAATTCTTAATTTCACCTATCAAGTCTTTCAACAAATATATGTTGTGATGTATGTCTAGGATGAGCCTCATAATTCTTCTCTTTCAAAAACATTTGTTTTGTTTCCAAAAACTCCAATGTCAAAAGTTCTTGCCAAATAAAAGGGGATCATTTTGGTATTCACAAACATAAAAGTCTGATGGAAATGAAATGTTTGACATTTTGAACATAAAATTTTACTCTAAAATGATGTTCGGTTGAACCAAGAATAAACAGTTCTGCATGGTATAGATTGGATTCTTCTAGCCACAAATATGACTTTAAAAATCATGATCCAGTTCTTCAAAAAGCAATAAAAGCAGAATGTGAGCTCCTGCCAAGCAGGTTTGCTGTTTTGCATTTCCAGGTCTCAGCTGCTGATGAATACCTGAATGTGTCTCCAAGTGGAGGCCAGCCAGGAGAGGGGTGGAAGGCTCTTTATGATTGTGCTTCCAATGGCTTCAGGAAACACAAAACATTGGACTGTGATGTGGGGGTATCACATTACTCTCAATTATTGTAAAGTATTTGTATATGAAAATAACAATTTAAACTACTGTCTTTGGGAAGCACACTCTGTCTCTCTTTCCCCCTCTCTCTTGCTTTCTCTCCCTCTCCCTCTCCCTCTCCCTCTCCCTCTCCCTCCCTCTCCCTCCCTCCCTCCCTCCCTCCCTCCCTCCCTCCCTCCCTCCCTCCCTCTCTCTCTCTCTCTCTCTCTCTCTCTCTCTCTCTCTCTCTCTCTTCATCTCCTTTTCTTTTTGAGACTAAGAAAATGCCTTTTGCTTAGCCTTAGATGGTTGAATAATATATACAAATTTCTGTGTATGATTCTCTGGGAATACATGTTTTACCAGTCCACTCAGTGTTAATGGAATAGCCTCAAGTTTAAGCTGCCATTATCTCATCTTTAATATTCACTTATTAAAGCAAAAAAATGAAAATTGAACTGAAGCAGATGTGTGTCCACCTCAAGGGATTACCAGCACATATGCAATTGCTTAAAAATGAACTTTGCAAAGACTTACTTAATTCACTTGATACTTGTTTACAAAATATGTGTAATATTCTTACAGTCTCTGATAAATGATATTTGCTGTAGCTGCTCTGTTCTGTGAGACAAACTTTTTCCACGGTTATAATGTACCGCTAAGAATGAACAGCAGTGTGTGGAGACAGGTTCTCACTTCATATTCCAAGTTTACCCACATACCGCTTTCCTGCCTCAGCCTCCTTATGACTGGGCTCATAGAGATGCCCAAGATTAGAAGTGGTGAAGGGTAGACCTGGTATTTGTGAGGTCATAGCTTCAATTCTCAGCAGCCCACCGCAACCCCAACTCCAAATTCCTGTGAAGTATATTTTCATTAATAAATTCTAAGTTTCTATTTTCTCTATTTCGTCAGATTCAACCTTACTTCCAAACAGATTTTTGAGTTGTTCTTCACACTGTACTATGCATATCACTCTAATTTATAAACATCGTCCCAAGAAGAGAGCCTGTCAGCAAAGAATAGTCTTTTTATTGAAAATCTGGTAGTTCATAAAAGCAGTAACACAAAAATGATGTTAATTTGTTTTTCATTCCTGTTTTTTTTTTCCCTGAACAGAGCTGGTAGCAAGAATAGTCATTAGTCTATGACAGACACATATCAAATATACTTTTATTAACCTATGATAGTATAACCCACAAAAGTGGAAACAAACTTTGTAGTTATTATTTTATTTAAAAGCACAGTGCTAAAAAATCTTACAATATAAAATATTACTTATACCTTCAAATTTAAGAAACTACAGCATTAACAGGGGTCAAATACTAAGCTCAATTCCTAAATCACCAGTGAGCTTGAAGCTGAAATATAAAACTTCAATCTTTAAAAATACACTTTATTATTGGTCATTGGTGGCACATGCCATTAGTCCCAGCATTTGGAGGCAGAGGCAGGCAGATAATATTTGAGTTCGAGGCCAGCCTGGACTACAGAGCTAGTTCCAGAGCAGGCTCCAAAGCAATACAGAGAAACCATGTCTCAAAAAAACAAAACAAAACAAAAATATATTGTATTTTAAACTATGCAATATTTTTTAATGTAACAATTATTAATGAGATGCAAAGTTGATAACTGGCAGGATATACGGATATTAAGGGCCCCTTCTCAATTCCTAAACCTCAATAACATGGCTGGTTACTCTATGGTGACCTAAAATGATGTTTTCCTACTTTTGTACAATAACTAATAGTTAGTGGTTTCTAGCATATCATTAAATATTTCTTTTTTGTGGTCGTGTTTACTCTGTGAGAACTTAGTTAAAATTAAAAATTTCTGATGTTACAAGTTTATTACTGTAACTAGATTTGGTCTAAATATTTCATAATAGGTTAGACCTTTGCTGACTTGCTATTATGCTCCTCCTCCCATCTTTGCTTTTTGGAAGATGAAGCAGGAGAATCAAAAGTTCAATGCCATATTTGGCTACAAAGGGAGCTGGAAGCTAGCTAGCATGTGTGACTTGAGACCTTATCTCAAAAATTAAATAACTAGAGATACATAGATTGCAGTGAGGTTAGCTGTTTACTTTCTAATTTGGATTTTTAAAAATCACAAATATTTAATCTTGCATTTTATTCTTCCAAAATTAAAGTCAAAAGTCAATAAAAGGTCAAGTTCTCCAGATATACTTTCATATTAACTTCCTTTGCCAATTCAAAATTCTATAGTATTCTTATTAACTGAATACACCAGTAAACTAAATGGGCCTGAGATAAAGATTCCAGTCTATATAACAAACACGTTGCCCGTGTTCAGTTTAGATGTGCTTGTCTACTTTGTGGGAAAATCTTCCATGTGAATCCCAGTGACCCCATGAGTAGGAGGAGCAGCCAGCAGCCAGGAAGTTAAATGAAGGAATGCTAGCATCTGTTGAATTATCCACTTATAACACTCCCAATGAGGCAATATAGAGAAACAGACAAACATGAGGGGACATGAGAAGAAAAAGAAGACCTGACTTAGGAATCTGGTTGAAACCACTTGTCAACAGAGGAATAAGAATTCCAGAGCAATTACCAAATGCTTAGGCCTTCTCCTCTGCCAGCTGAAAATGTGAGATAGTCTAGAAATTCTCACCAGAAACTCTATTCACAGGAAAGTTGTATTCTAAACACCATTTTAATTATATAATTTGAGCATTAAAAAAGGTATGTATAGCCAATGCTAAACCTTAATCTCAGCTCGGCCTCGTGGAGATGTGCTCACATATAGGCAATCCTACTTTTTGCTGTTCTCTAGGGGAAGCCCAACCCCGTGGTCAACTTTGTTCTGAGTGTGTTTTTTTTCTCTTTAAGGTCAAGCCTCCAAGTCCACTTCATTATACTGACTAAGCATGGAATCTTCTCAAGGTTAAAGCCATGAATCTCAGTGTGGGCTAATTCTAGGTCCCTAAAGGATTAGGGGAGCTCTTTGGGTTGCTGGAAGTGTCATGTGGAACTATCTGTCTCTAATCCCTCACCACTACTACCAAGATTATGTGATTCAGTTTGTTGTTACAAGTAGTTTTCCTTCCAGCCTGGCCTTACTTATTAGCTAGCTCTGTCTTAAATATTAACCCATTTCTATTAATATAAGTGTTACTATGTGGTCTTATCTTACATGACAGAAGGTCGGGTATGGACCTCTTCTTAAGTCTTTACATCTTGAATCTCCCCACTACATCTCCCAGAATCTTCCTTGTCTCCTAGCCCTACCTATCTTTCCTTCCTACTTGCCAACAATGCTTTATTCATATTTACAGAATGACATCTCCCATCAGTTTGTCTCCCTATTCTATTCCTCATTTGACATTCCAAGTGAAGAACGAGGAGATTTAAAAAAAAAAAAAAAAGCAGGTTATGAAATGAAGTGTTGATTTGTCTAAATTATGTTCTTGAATGAATATGTTTACTTGGGGTTTGACACCCCAAGGGAACACCCATCAGATTTACACGGAGCAGGACACGCACGTAGGACAAATATATTAGGTTGCACAGCCTCAAACCTGAAAGAAAAGCCCAAGTCTCGCAGAATAAAACCCTTCACCAGTCTCAGGACACATGCACACCTCCAGTCTATCATTCAGTCTCTTGGGCTCTTCGTGGCAGGACCCTAAGGGGATGAATGTTCTGCTTTGTTCCTGGAGCTTACAGTCTGACACCTCCACACATGCCTCTAATCACATGCTAAGAACATTCTCATTTTAGAATAGTTAATTTCTTAATTGTCCTATTTACTGTAAGGAAACTACTTAATAAACACATTCTTTGATGTAATTTGTGTTTCATGTCTCCCCTTATCAGATGTTGGTCTTTTAATCCAAAAGGCCTGCATTTACTGTAATTTGAGTTTCTCTACCTGAGTTTCTTAGGAATCAGGCTGAATTTGATCTGTTTGTTTCAGCATTTTTGGAAGAGCATAATATAGCATACTTTGTGCTGGAAGTTAATCCAGCCCTTGGGAGGCAAAACCAGACCAATGCCTGTGAGTTCAAAGACATGCTTGTCAACTTAGTAAGTTTCAAATTTGCAATGGGACCATGTCAAAAATACATAAATTAATTAACTAAACCAGAAAAAAACCTAATGTTGTAAGTCATATTTTGTCCTGTACAATGTCAGTTGTGCCAATTTCCCTGACTCAATCTTCCTGCTCCCTCATGCCCACCTCTCCTCTTCTCTTCTCCCCTTCTGATTCTTCCAACTCACTCTCCCCTCCCCCTATGCTTCCAATTTGTTCAGGAGATTTGTCTCCATCACATTCTCTGGGGGACCATGTATGTCTCTCTAAGGGTCTGCCTTGTTTCCTAGCTTTTCTGTCTGTGTGGATTGTAAGCTGGTAATCCTTTTCTCTGTGTCTAAAATCCATATATGAGTGAGTACATACTGATGGAAGCAACTTAATGTATGCTTGCATTTCATGGGTACATAGTATTTTAAATGACTTCACATTTTCCCCCATTGGTTTCAGCATATAAAATATGGCAGTGAATATGTTTCTCTATTTCTACTATATCTGAATATATAACAAGACATTTTAGTAAGAATTTATTGATTGCATGCAGTGATATATGAAATGAATGACAATGTTTATTTTCCATTTTCATTTTATTAATGAATAACATACATGTAACAAAATTTACATTCTATTCTAGTACGTTCTTCCTACCACAGCATGATGCTAACTTCAAATACAGATTAACTTGGCCCGGCAGCAATGGTGACTAATGAACAGAATAATGTAGTCATAGCTGGTCTAGTAGGTGCAGGAGAGGAAGTTTTAATTAATCCTGTCCTTGGTAACTTATTTGAAGTGAATAGAGAGTTGTTTATATCTCCCTCGGAGATATTAATACAACACTTTTATTGTATACTTTCACCCACAAGGGTTCACTTATTGTATGGGATTTTCTGGAATAAAATTGTACATAAAAACATCTGTTCCTAGAAATGTACCAATATGATACTAAATTATTTTACTGATTATCATTGACACATAACATTTTTGCTTTTAATTTAATTATTTAACAAAGCATTTTTATTGTTATTGGAGCTGGAAAAATAGTGTAGCAGGTAAAGTGATTGCTGTTAAATCATGAGATTCTGAGTTTGTATGTCCACAACATAAAGTCGAAAGCCATAGAATGTACATGTAATCTCAGCAATCAGGTAGTAAGATGGAAAATAGTGGTAGGAGAAGCCTCAGAAGCTTGTGGTAAGCACTTTGGCATATTCTGTGGCAAATAAGAGATCATGTTTCCAACAAAGAAGACTGAAAACCAACATTGTCCTCTTACTTGCACAGACATGTTAAGGTACATGTATGCCAATACTAACATGTTTACCCATGCACTAACATTACAAAAGAATAACTTTTCTGAAAGAAAATCCATTGAGGTAATCTAAGAAAATATGTTCTAACCAGGCCTAAAAATTGTTTTTTCTTTTAAGTTAAGTTTTGTAATATGAAATAAACACTGTGTTTCCAGTAAATACTTAGATATTTTTCAGATTTGTTATTAATGTGGAATAAATATTACTGTAAAAGTCATGCACGTACCATCAGTATATATCAGTATACCTCCCTTTTTGAAAAGTAAAATATAAATATTATTAAGTCATTTGAAAACATATTATTCAGACAATAATGGGAATAATAGCATTAAGAGATAAAGGATATTTTTTAAAAATGTGTCTTTTCAATACTTTTTATATCTCAAAGAGGAAATGCTACAGGTTGAGTCTTTGAGTAGTGTCTAACATTAGTTAGTGAATACTATTATACAGTGTCTGTAGAACTCAGATTCATCATAGGAAAATAGAGGTAACTGTAGCACAAAGGTGTAGGCAGATTTTTCTGTCCCTCCCCCCAGTCCCCAGACAACCACAGAGACTTACTAATTATGAAAGCTTGGCTAATAGCTTAGACTTGTTGCTAACTAGCTTCTATAACTTAAACTAACCCATTTATTTTCACCTATGTGCTTTTACGTAGTTCGGCTACCTTTACTTTGCAATGCGCAGGCTACTTCCTCTGCATCTAACTGGTGACTCTTGGTGTCTCCTGGAAACCCTGTCTTTCTTCTTCCTAGAGTCCTCTTTGTCTGGTTTCCCCTCTTACCTCCTCCCTAGCAGAGGGCCATTCAGCAAAGGCCATTTTCAGCAAGAAAATCGTGGTGCTGGAGCCTAAGGTCACACTGAATCTGCAATTAAGAAGCAGAGAAAATCAGGTATAGTGCACATACCTTTAATTCTTGCACTGTGAAAGAAAGAACAGATGGATCCTTGTGAATTCAAGGCCAGCCTAGTGTACAGAGTGAGTTCCAAACTATCTAGAGCTACATAATGAGATCAAAACTGAAAAAGATGCTGAGAGAGATGAATATTAGTATTCAGCTCATTTTCTGCTTTATATTCAATATGGGACCTCAGGTCACGAAATGATACATCTGCACTTAAGGTGCATATTTCCAATACAATTAACCAGGCCCAAATATTCCCCAAAGACATGACAGATGCTTGTCTTCTAGATGGTTCTAGGTCCTTTCAAGCTGTCATTCAATATTAACTATCACACTACACCTTATCAACAACATGCCACCTGAACTTTTAAGCCATGTTCTTTTTCCCCTTATGATCATTTAATAATGCAAAATGCATTCAGCCAAACATCAAAATAATCCACAGTATTTGGTAGTTCTAACATCATTTTAAGGTGTAAATTCTGAGTCTTTTCTAAGACTCAGTCAATCTCTTAACTGTCAGCTTCAATAAAACAAGACGTTAGATGTGACAAGCAGTTTTCCCACCAGCTTGGACCCAGAGCCACATTGGTCCCAAATAACACACAGAAACTGTATTAGATGCAAAGCCGTGGGCCTGTTACTAGTGATTCTTATTGGCTAACTCTGTCTTAAATATTAACCCAATTCAATCAATCTAAGTATTTCTACGAGGTCTTATCTTACCAGAGAAAGAGTCTGGACCTGTTCTCCACTTGGTCCTACATTTCAAACTCTCCTCGCCTACATCTCCCAGAATCTTCCTTGTCGCCTAGTCCCGCCTACCTTGACATCCTATTTGCCAACAGTGCTTTATTCATTAACCAATTTTACAGAATGACATCTCCCATCAGTTAGATATGTCCAATACACAATGACACAGAATAAACATTTCTATTGCAAGAAGGAAGAGTAGGGTCACAACAAAGAATGACTGACCTGAAACAAGACCTCAACTCAGTATGACAAACACCAACTCCAGCATATGCGTGGGTCCTGTAATACAGTCCTCTGGTCTCTCAAGGGCATGAGGAGCCCCATCCTTTAACTCTGCCATCCAAAAGTGCAGACAATAATTCCCTCTTGCTGAATCCATTTCATGTCTTCAGCTTTCCTCCACTAAAGTCCTATAGTACAAACATTTCCAAAATTATGTGGTGTTTATTGTGACTTTAGCTTCTTCATCACAGCTTCTTGAAGTGACTCTCATGAGACCTCTGCAAGGACTCTGACTTGGTCACTAATAGCTTGGCTTTGGCAACTTTCTGGAATCATAGCTTAAGACAACATCACCCTCTTAATTGTATACCCTCATGCCTGCAAACCAGTACCACATAGATGATACTGCCATGTTCTATTTCCTGATTATGATGAACCCTGGCATCACAGATTCAGCAGCTTCTATGTGTTGACCTTAGGAAATCTCTGCTGGAAGCTATTGCTTTTTCAGGAGCATAGAGCTGCCTCAGTAACATTCTCAGTTTAGGCTTTAACCTTCTAAATATATTTCTATTCCACAAATTGTAGGGCACCTTTTCTGCTCTCTCAGTACATAGCGTGGGTGTTCTCCATAATAATTGCTACCTCTTTGAACACAGGTCTTGGTTGTGATGTTAAATGTGCTAAAGCTCTTATCTTTAAGAAACTGCACACTTTTAAAAATATCTTTCTACTGAATTGGTTTCCCTTTTTCATTGTAAGGCTAGGAAACAACGGTGAGTTATAAGCATACCACAGCATGAATTCTATCCTCTCTCTGAGCTTTCCACCACCAAATGCTTTTATCCCATTAATTTTTGTATTTTTTATTAATAATATAATTTAAAACTTTACATGTTGATCCCAGTTTCCTCTCCCTCCTTCCCTCCCTCTTACCCTCTTTCCCCTGTGACTTGCACCCTGGCCACCCTCCCCTCCCATCACCCCACCCCCATTCCACTTGTAGGGCTATGCTATCCAGGTTGGATGTAATTTGAAGTAGGGAATAGGACTTCTCTCCTGTCTCTTGGTTAAGGGGATATCCCTCCATGGGGGATGTTTCTGCAAGGTCCTTTTGTGCACAGGAATAGATCCTGTTTCTTCTGTCTGAGGTCCCCCCAGACTGCTCAGTCCTTCTAACTGAGACCCATTTCAGAGGTCTGAGTCAGTTCCATGCTGGATTTCCAGCTATCAGTCTGGGGGGGACCATTAGTTCCTCCTTGTTCAGGTCAGCGCTCTTTGTGTGTTTCTGCAACCTGATCTTGTTCCCTCTCTCTGCATCTGGATTCTAGTTTGACTCAGTGCTTGGTTATGGGTGTTTGCTTCTGTTTCCAATGGGTACTAGATGAGTGCTCCATGAGGTTGGATAATTTAGTTGATGATCTCACTATCAGGGAAGGGCATTTATGGTAGCCTTTCCACGGTTGCTCAAATTGTTAGTTGGAGTCAATCTTGTAGGTCTCTAGACCTTTTTTTAGGTTCTGTTTTCTCTTCAATAATGGTTCCTTCTTTTATGTCCCCCCCTCTCTGTATCTGTCTCTCTTTCTCTCTCTGTCTGTCTGTCTTTCTTTATCTCTCCTCTCTCTCTCTCTCTCTCTCTCTCTCTCTCTCTCTCTTCTGTCTTCTATTCCTACCCTGACTCAGTCTACCTCGTCACACGTGCTTTCCTCATTCAAATTCTCAGGACATAGGAAAAACATAGTGAGATTCTTTACCAGAATAATAAATGAATTTACTCTGACATAGCTCTTAGTACACTCCTGTTCTCAGATTATCATGACTGCCATTGTTTGCACTATTTTCAGCTTTCTTGACTTCTAATGTCTTAACAAAAAGGTTCACTGAACACTGATTATAAAATTCAAGAGCTTCTCTAGTTCAAAGCTTCAAACATTTTCATATTCTACCAGAAAACTACTTTTAAAACCTTAAGAATCACATAAGTTTATCAAAACAAAAACAAAACAAACAAACAAAAAACGTTCCTTGTACCACTTTTAATAAGTTACTTGTTGTGCAATATTAATTTAAGATATGTTACATTTGTTTAATGTAATGTATGTTAATTGTTTAATGATGTTAAGATCTGTTGCTTTCTTTTATGTTGTATTTGTTTAAAACTCTGTGAAGCGTGTTATATTGCCTGTCTAAAACACCCATTAAAGAGCTGAAAGACTAATAGCATAGCAGATGAAAGGACAAGCATGGCTTGTCCAGCAGAGAATAAATAGAAGGAGAAACTTGGGGAAAAAAGATTGAGGAGCAAAGAAGGGGCCAGGCACCCAGCCACAAAGCCAAACACAGAAGTAAAGATACAGAGAAATAGAGAAAGGTAACAGCCCAGGGCAAAAGATAGATGGGATAATTTAAGAGGAGCTGGCTAGAAACACACCAAGCTAAGATGGGACATTCATAAGTAATAAGCCTCTAGTATTTATTTGGGAGCTGGGTGGCAGGCCCCTAAAAGAGTCAAAGAGTAAAATAAAAACAACTATAGTTACCTTTCATTGTTGAGATAACATGTCAGTTAAAAGGTGGTTAGAGAAGAAAGAGTTTAATTTTGCTCACAGTTTGGGGGTAGAGTCCATTGTGCTGCAAAAGTCATGGCAGCATGAGTTTGAGGCAGCTTATCACATTTCAACCACAATGAAAACAAAGAGTGGCGTTTGAGAGTACTCAATTTACTGTCTGCTCATTTCATGCCAGTATGCCAGGTCATGGAATGATGCCACTCACACTTATTTGCTCAATTTTCCTTATCTAGATATGCTCAGAGGCCAACCTAACCCAGACGATCCCTCTCAGGCATGGCCAGACTGTGTTTGCTAAATGATGAGAGTTCCCATCCTGTTCGTACTCAATATTAATCATCACAAACTGGACTACTTCAGGAGGTTCTGAAAAACAAATCAGTATGAGTAAATCCCTCAATACAATGCCTAGAGTATGGCAGGTGATTAAAGTTTTTTAGTATATGCTGAAAGTTTATTTTCCATACTGAAAGTTAGCTTACTGTCATTAAAATGAAGCAATATAATAGTTTTATGAAAATGTTTTGATTTAGAACATACTGACTAAAGTATTATTATATAAACATAAAATATTGAAGTAGACTCACATTCATTACACATGAGTCTTATTAAAATAGTAAAATCAGATATTTACAACCTCGTAGAATACAGGAAGCACCATCAGTTTGTAGGCTGTGCTGACATAGTTGACGTCAATGTTTGAATCCTTAGTTCAATAATTAAAAAAATAATTAAGTTCAAGCTGATTAACCTAATGTACTTATTTCTAAATCTAAAGACTTCAATCCATAACTATCAATGGTTTATGAATATTTACTAAATTAATTAAACTGTAAAAGATACAGAGGTGTAGATTGGCTCATTATCATATATTATGTCTTAATTTTTAGTTTATTTATTATCTATTAAATGGATAAGCTTTGATGTGATATAAATATTTAACTGCTAATATTTAGAAAAGTTTGTTTGCTGTTAGGAAGATACAATGTCTTATTTAAAATAAGGAAAGTTACTATTCTATACTTCCTTGTATACTGAAGTTGCTTTGATTTTTCTGATAATTAAAATAATGCAAATTTTTATGCATCATGCATTTAAAGAAATTATTAAATTTATATAAAAATATGATTTTAGCATGAGATACTTTGAGAAACATCTATTCTACTCCATGACAATTTGTTAGATGTTCAACATAACATTTTATAGAAATACTTGTCCAACTCTTCATATAAAAATAACTTTTGCATAAAAATAATTTCAAGTATTTGTAAGACAAAATAAAGGATCATTTCTTTCCATGATAAACCACTATTTCAGCTCTACAAGATTTGCTTCAGTACACTTGTTATTTCTCAGGTGCCTCTATATTTTTTAAGTTCATTTTTAATTTTGCTACTGACACAAATAAACTTATTTTTATCAGTCACATACAAATGTTAACTTTAACGGAAAAAGTAAAATACTACAATAATAAGCAGAATAAATATTTTAGTGCTCTTTCTTTTCCTCAGAATAATTTATTCAAGGTTCAGTGGACTGTCCCTTTTATTTTAATAGATGAAGGATTACTTCTCCCAGGAAAGCAATAGCAACTGTGGAATATTATCCTTTAATGTATTCTGACCACAAACATAGTATCATCCATAATATCAGGAAAAGTGTAGGATGATACTGATGATGATTTTTTTATTTAAACAGGAAAAAATGCTTCAAACTTTCCATGAGATCTTCTTTAGTTTAAGGTTATGACTAGCATGTATAGTATTTTACAAGCTAAAGTATAATCAAGTTATAAGTACCTTGTTTTTACACTGTAAAAAATAAATGATATACCATAAATATGTTAGGTTTATATTAGAATATATGTATTCATATTAATTCTATGTGATTATGAAGCTTTTATATGGTTTAGGCCTGCATTTTTGTTTTACTATGTATAAATAATAAGCACATCAAATATACAGCCTTATTTCAAACATGATAGGATATGAACATTTCAAAATATCATATTTTCTATTATGTAGTTGAACAATAATTACCTTCAGATATATAGTCTCCTGAATACAGTATTAAAAATTTTCTGTTATGAATGACTGGTCATATCCCTAACTCAATAAACTGCAATTATTTTATGTTATATATAAATCATTTCACTTTCTTAATGTTAACATTGAAAAATAAATCCCTATAATGACTCTTATTTACCAACTTCAGATAGGCACTGAAAATATCTAACAATTACAAAATGTATTTTATCAAAATTCTCTCTCTCTCTCTCTCTCTCTCTCTCTCTCTCTCTCTCTCTCTCTCTCTCCTTTAGTTTAACCAATTTGGGTTATGTTAACATGTTACTAGATATGGAGTGGCTTATGTCCTTACATCTCAGAGTTTTAGAAGCAGGGAAGAGTAACACTGAGTTGGAGGCATTTTTGTGTGGGAGGATCTGCTCTAAGCACAATGTCTCCTGGTGTATTTACAAATAGGAGCAAGGCAGAGGGAAGGAGGGGAGGAGAGAGGGAAGAATGGAGGGAGAGAGGGAGGGAGGGAGGTATGTAAGGCGGAGGGAAGAGGGAACAAAGGTATAGACAGACACAGACAGAAAGACAGACACAGAGATTGAGAAGAACTTTTCATCAGAAAATCAAAATCTAATAATTTCTCTTCTGACATACTGTCCTCAATCACAGGACTTGGGATATGTTCATCTCCCCTTTCATTTTAGAATCCTTCAACTATCAAAGGCGATATTTCTTTTATCCTTGAATCTGCCCTTTTGCTTCTTTTCATTATGATTCATTGAAGCTATGCAATGGTGAAGTCTCACCAATAAGAATGTCTAATCATAACCTGAACTAGACTTGTACCAATACACATGCTATGAAAATAGAGAATCTCAGAAGGCCTCAGTCCTACACAAAGAACTACAAGCTGCCAATATTTGCTGAGAGTGGGAGAAATAGACTTCCTTAGTGAAGAGTACACCAATTGGTTATTCAATAGCAAATTGTAAGCTCTTACAATATACATACATGTATAATTATATAGACTGAGAGGGCTTCATTTATATATTTAAGTATATATACATATATGTGTGTATTATGTATGTATGTATTTTTGTGTAAGGAGGCAATATGTAACAATTTAATAAAAAGAGGTCATAAAATTACAAGAAAGGAAAGGGAGTACCTAGAGTTTAAAGGCACAAAAGTGAAGAGGGAAATAATGGAATTGTATTATAATTTCCACAACTATACAATTATTTTTTTAAAAATATAAAATGTGAACTGTTCCCACAAAGTACACATACATACATACATATAGACAGACAGACATATGCAATCTGTTCCTCTTACCCTACATCTTTAACTACTACCCATGAACACATCCATGAAGCCAACATCTTGGCAAATGTGATGGTACTCATTTTCCTTTGGTCTCCATCTATATAATAATTGGCATGCTCACCATCACATGAAAAACTGATCCATTACTTTCCTGCACCATGATGCAAAAGGTTTCTTCTTGTGAGTGGTGTCCTTCCTCGGAGCATTTGAAAACTGGTAACACTGTGTCCTCTGGCACTGTGTTCTCCAGATTCTCTACAAGCATCACCTCTTGCCTTTTTTCCACCTTTGTCTCCTTTGCATCTGCTGCCTCCTCTGAACACTATTTAATATCTGATTACTTCTGCTTTCTATTTTAACTATCTACTCTTTTCACATTAAAATTTTCTTCATGCTCTTAAATATACTTTATAAACTTAAGTGTCCATAAAATTTCCCTAAATAACTCTTTCATTTTATAGACACAGCACATAAGCACTCTATGGTATTCTTAAAAGACATCCTGTCTAGTAGTGACCTCAGCCCCTAACCAACAAAACTATGTGCCAGATGGGTAAAAGCAATCATCTAGCAACAAATATTTTGGCATGTATCTTCATTCTTTCTTATTCTTCACCATCAAGTGGATTCAAATATTTACTATTTTTACAGCTTAGAATGCTCTATAAACTCCCTAATGCCTATCAATTAATCTTCAATATTGACCTCAAGTTATTAGCCATTAAATTCTCTTAGACTTCTACTTGAGCTTTTCAGTTATCTATTTTGCTTTTAGAATTATTTTGTATATTTCTTTTTAAAAATAAAGTTATATAACATGCAAATGTTTGAGAATTCTTAATATATTTTCTAGATGGTACTATAACTCTTGATTCTCTAGCCATACTGATGGGAGATGTTATTCTGTATATATGTTTCTCATACTGGTTAATAAAGCTCTGTGGCCAATGAGATAGCAAGATAGGCAGGGCTAGGAGACAAGGAGGAAAGAGGAAGTTGGAAGGAGGGGTCCAGGTGTAGCCCAGGGAAGAAGCAGGATGCCTGCCGCGGCTCCCTGATAAGACGACCACATGGAAATACTTAGATAAGTAGAAATGGGTTAATAATTAAGGCAGAGCTAGCCCATAAACAATAATGGTAATTGGCCAACAGGATTGTATCAAATACAGAGTCTCTGAGTGTTACTTGGGGCACACGTGGTTGCAGGACCATGGCTGCAGGACCCGCTGCAGCAGGCGGGGCGCGGCTGTGGGCCCGGACCGGGAGGCCAGCGGGGAGGAAACTGCCGTAACACCATACTATAATCTCTATCTGTGTAGTTGACCTAGAACTCACAATGCCCCTGTATACTGACGTAAGAATGAAGTCCCAGCATGTTAACACTAATTTTATTTGGTATAGTTCATAATGTTGGGGTGTCACATGTTAATACATTTGCTGCTTAAAATGTGCTTAAATTAAGGCAATATATAGCAAGATTACAGCCAACAAATGGAGAAAAACTCAAAGCAATTTCACTAAAATCTGGAAAAAGGAAAGGCCATCCACTGTCTCTATACCTATTCAACATAGTACTTGAAGTTTTAGCGGGAGCAATAAGACAACTAAAGGAGATCAAGTAGATAGAAATTGGAAAGGAAGAAGTCAAAGTATCACTATTTAAAGATGATAAAATAATACATGTAAGTAACCCCAAAATTCTAGTAAGGAACACCTACAGCTGCTAAACACTTTCAGCAAAGTGGCTGAATAAAAAATTAACTCAAACGAGTCAGTAGCACTCCTGCATAAAAGGTACAAACAGGTTCAGGAAGAAAGTAGGAAATAATAGCCTTCACAATAGCCACTAATAATACAAAATATCTTGGGGTAACTCTAACCAAACAAGTGAAATATTTGAAAACGAATTCAAGTCCTTGAAGAAAGAAATTAGAGATGATATCAGAAAATGAAAAGACCTCCCATGCTCATGGGTTGGTAGAATTAACATAGTAAAAATGGCATCTTACCAAAACAATCTACAGATTCAATGAAATTCCCATTAAAATTCTACCACAATTCTTTACAGTCCTTGAAAGAACAGCCCTCGTCTTCATATAGAAAAATGAAAACCCAGGAAGGCTAAAACTATTCTGTACAATAAAAGAACTTCTGGAGGTATCACTATTCCAGCTTTCAAGTTGTACTACAGAGAAATAGTAATAAAATTCTTGTTGGGTAGTGGTGGTGCATGCATTTAATCTCAGCACTCAGGAGGCAGAGGCATGCCTGTAAGTTCGAGGCCAGTCTGGTCTACAGAGTGAGTTCCAGGACACCCAGTGCTATTACACCGAGAAACCCTGTCTAAAGATGTTGGGAAATTTAAGTACTTGTCCCTTACAGCTGTCTTCCTCTCAACCCAGCTCCAGTGCTCTTAAGGTTGATCAAACAAGGTTGTTCTCATAACTTTCCAGTGTGTAGTGCCTGTGGCTTGAACCGAGGTGTGGGTGTTTCATGATTTTCTCCTATGCTGAGCTAATCCCCTAGCTTGGGTATATAAACCCACTACTCTCTGTAATAAACAGTGGTGGTGGCAGCAGTTTCTTAACTTCTCATGGTGGTCTGTTAAGTGTTTCAATCCCAACACCCTCTACCAAGCTCGGTACTCTAGCTGTGTGGGTGTGGCATAAAGAAACAGCAACAAAAGAAACCTCATGGTATTGGCATAAAAATAGGCAGGTTGATCAATGGAATCAAATAAAAGACCCAGAGGTAAATCCATATACCTATGGACACTTGATTTTTGACAAAGAAACCAAAAATATAAAACAGAAGAAATAAAGCATCTCTGGTGCTGGTCTAACTGGATGTCAGCATGTAAAAGAATACAAATTGATCCATATCCATCACCCAGCACAAAACTCAAGTCCAAGTAGATCAATGTCCTCAACATAAAATGAGATACAGTGATCACAATAGGAGAGAAAGTGGAGAATAGCCTTGAATGCATTGGCACAGAAGACAACTTCCTGAACAGGACACCAGTTGTGCTGGCACTAAGATTAACAATTAACAAATGGGACCTCTTGAAACTGAAAATGTTCTGCAAGGCGAAGGGCATTGTCAAAATGACAAAACAGCAGCTCATAAAATGGGAAAATATCTTCACCAAATTCACATCTGATAGAGGGCTGATACCCAAAATGTATAAAGAACTCAAGAAACTAGGCATCAAAAAATCAAATAACTCAATTTTTAAAATGGGTTACAGATCTAAACAGAGAATTCTCAACAGAATTATCTCAAATGGATGAGAATCACTTAATCACTTAGAAAAATGTGAAGTACTTATCTGTCAAGAAAATGCAATTCAAGACACTGAGATTTCATCATTACACCCTTCAGAATGGCTAAGATAAAAAACATGAGTGACAGCTCATGCTGGTGAGGATGTGGAGAAAGGGGAACACTGCTCCAACATGGTGGAAGTACAAACTTGTACAGCCACTTTAGAAATCAGTATGGCAGTTTCTCAAAAAATTGAAAATCAATCTACCTCAAGACCAAGTTACATTACTCCTGAGCATATACCCAAAGGATGCTCCATCATACCACAAAGACACATGCTCATCTATGTTCATAGCAGCTTTATTTATAATAGCCAGAGACTGGAAACAGACTAGATGTCCTTCAACTAATGAATGAATAAAGAAAATGTGGTTCATTTAAACATCATGAAAGAATGAGATGGGAAGGGGGTCAGGGGGATAGGAGGGAAGGAGAGGGAACTGGGATAAATATGTAAAATAAAAAAATAATAAATATATAAAAAAATAAATAAACTGAACTTAAAACTTAACAAAAAAAATCATGAAGTTTTCTGGTACTAGAATAGATCATCCTGAGTGAGGTAGCCCATAACAAGAAAGACAAAAGTGGCATATAATTACTTGCAAATGAATATTAGCCATAAGGTAAAGGAGAACAATGTTAAAATCCACAGGCCCAAAGCAGGTAAGTAACAAGGTGGGCTCAAGGATGGGATTGGTGAATCGTACTGTGAAGAGGAAACAGAGTAGACATTTCCAGAAGAAGGAAGAAGGTGGAGGGGAACAGAAGTGATTAGGTGAAGGGAGAATGGAGGGGGGGAGAGTACTGGGGGACACAACAGGAATCAGGGAGTCATCTCTGGGATGAACTAGAAACCTAGCACACAAGAAACTCCCAGGAAGCTATGAGGGTGACCCTAGCTAATACTCCCAGCAACCGGGGATTAGAGCCTGAACTGGCCATCTCCTGTAACCAACCAAGACTTCCAGTAGAGGGAATGGAACACCAACTCAACCACAAACCATGTAACCTACAATTTGTTCTGCCTACAAGATGTGCTGGGGTAAAGATGGCACAGAGTTTGTGGGAGTGGCCAACTAATGACTGCCACATCTGGAGACAGATACCCTGAGAGGAAACTCACTGTCCAGGACCAGGACCCAGAGTCAAGACACCCCAAAGACGTAGAATAAAAGCAAACATGATTGACAACAATAGGAAAAGAAAAGCCAATGATCTTTAAAGGCATTGTTCTGTGTTCATAAATAATTGCCTAGTGCAACTGCCATCAGAGAGGCTTCACCCAGTAACTAATGGAAATAGCCAAATATCAGACAGAGCTAGAGGAATCCTGCTGAAGAGAGGGGAGGATTGTAGAAGCCAGATGAGTCAAGGACATCATAAGAAAACCCACAGAGCCAAGCAACCTGGGCTCATAAGTGTAGGTAGACTGTTGTGTCCCATTTTCCAGCTCCCAAATAATGAACACAGAGGCTCGATACTAATTATAAATGCTAGGTCAATAGCTCAGGCCATTAGTTACTAGGTAAATCTTACATTTAAAATAACAGAAAGTTATATATCCTCTGCCTTGTGGCTTGGTACCTTTTCTCAGTTTGGCATGCCCATCTTGTTTCCCTCTGCATCTTATGGAGATGCCAGACTCCACCCTTCCCACCCTTCCTCTTCCTTCATTTTTTTTTTTTTTGTCAGACACTCTCACATAATCTCTTTCTGTCCAGGTATCAGCCAATCAGCTTTCTATTAACAATGAGAACAATAACTATTTACAGTGTACAGTGATTGGTCCATAGTGAATAGGGGCTCACAGACACTGATCAGCCAACCAGGGAGCCTGTATGAGACAGATGTAGACCCTCTGTATGTATGTTCCAACTTTTCAATTCATCTTCTTGTGAGGCTCCTAAGAGTGGAAGTAAGAACTGTCTGACTCTGGTGCCTGTTTCTGATACCTATTCTTTCTACTGTGTTGCATCATGGGAAAACCATGTGTGCGTGGAAACCAATATATAATAACTAAATTACTGACTAGGAAAAGCAAAATATATTTTTGGTTGTGAATTTAGCCTTTAATGGCTGAGCCATGAAGAATAAATTAAGAAAAAATATAAATAAAATGCAATTTATTGAATAAAAATTATGTGCTCATTATTTTTATATATTTCATATAACAAAAGCAGTTTGACAGGAAAATCTTAATTTTTTTCAGATAAGAGATTCATGTAGCAGAAACAAAGAAAAATACCACTATAAAAGATATTCAAAATATACACACCTCCAGAATTTGGGTTTTTAAAATATTGATCAAAATGTCATGCCTTCTTTTTTAATAGTAATAACAATAAACAGGAGGTGAAAATCTAGGTGAATTGTCATTTAGAACCAAGACACTTTACTTTGTAAAGTAAGAACTGGGGTCAGTTGATTAGTGTAAGTTTCAGAGAATACCAGCAATAGTTGTAATACTGAGTGTGAAGGGGAAGATTAGAATCAATATATATTGTTTGAAAACAGGTTCAAATAAAAATAGGATCATGATCACAGTAAGAAGGTTAAAAAGGGAATAGGAAGCCATAGGGAGGAATAGTACTAGCAATGCTAGTTAAAGGCTCTAGCTAGATAGACACATAGAGACTAATGAAGTCATATGTGAAATAAAGGGTACAAGTATTAGTATTAGTAGGGACTATAAGAAATTAGGCAACAGGCACTTAGAATTGTATGGTTGAATATAGATAAGAGGTAAAAATCAAAGATGTGCTTGACAGTTTAATTTCATGTGTACAACAGTTTTGTTCCTGATCAGTGGACAGGAGTATCACAAATAATTGAATTTTTTGTACACAAACAGTATTTTAGTATGTGAGTATTCTATGACATCCATTCAATATGTATCATGCTAGAAACTGTTTCAAAGCATATGATATTTCCAATGAAATAATTGTCTAGGTTTATTTTATCTTATACATGTGAGTGTTTTGTCCACATTTATGTCTGCTTTTGAAAATCATGACAAAAATTATAAAAACCAATACATGAATCCGTGGAACCAAAAAGTAAACCAGATGCATACATGGTTTCACATACTGTTCTACCAGTCTTTGACCAAGGTTCCAAGGACACAGGAACATGAATCACAAAAACATAAATCTCATCATTAAATGTCTCTGGGCAAAGACATCATTCACATGAAGTAAAGTGAGACTTAATCCTATTCTCATTCACAAACAAAACACAGCTCAATTCACTGTAATTCAGAGCAACATATTGTGTGTGCATTTGGTAGGATTAGAACTTTCGTTTTAAAAGTGAGCGGTATGTGAGATGATGGCTATATTGATTCCCCTAGCTACTTCATCATGCACAAGTGTAGTCAAACACCATGTATTACAACACGAATATAAACAATCTGAATCTGTTCGTTAATAAAATTCAAATACATATCAACTTTCAAAGAATTCACAAATCTTTAAAAATGCAAACATCCATACTGTTGTACTGTATGTTTATATACTATTGGTTACTGCTAATAAGACAGCTCTGCTAACAACTTCCATGCAAGATTAGAAAGCACACAGTGCCACTACAAGTTTCTTGTGCTGTTGTCATTCTCAATGTGCTCTGCCAGCTTTCTTCTTGTACCAGCTGCTATGCAACATTGTCAAACACATGCTCTTGGCAATATGTCTTGAGGCCAAAGAGTAGTAGAGCTGATATTATGTCTTAATACTTGAAATTTAATAGTAATAACTGATTGCTTCATCTGAGAAAAAAACTAGTGTTTTATTATAAGTTTTATATCACTGCATATCTTATTGGAGTAAACAAGTAGTCATAAAGACATAAAAAGGCAGCATGAGGTGAATCTTTATCATGAGTTCAAAAGTCATACCTGTGTAAAGAGAATGAGCAGTTAGCCTCTCATCTGCATATCACAGTGAGGAGGGAATAGTAGATAGTGTGCAGATAATTTACCTGGCTCAAGCTTGTATTTTTATTGTTAAGCCAGAACTAATAAAAAGAAGCAAATTTAAAGTTACTAAGTTCAGATATGTGGAACATTGCATTTTACTAATGCAGGTCTATGTAAAAATATTGTGTTGGTATTTAAATTCTCAATCTAGCATTGCTCAAACAGCTGAGAAAATGTTTTAATTGTCAAAGAGACCATTTTAAAGTTTCAGAAATGTATGGGGGGAAATATTATAGTCAGATTGAAACATCATTAGGATAAAGCCAGTATCTATAACAAAATACCTCAGGTACAATTTGCAAGGAAGAAACATATATTTTTACTCACAGTTTGTGAGGTTGTAGTCAAAAGCCACTTTACCCCTGTGTTTCTGGTCTTGTGGTAAGAAAGAACAGAGCGGCAGATAATTGCTTCTGAAGCAAAGCTACTTACCTTGTGTTGATGAGAAGTGAGTGGAGTGAGAGAAGGAAGTCAGGAAAGGAACTTCTAGAGACTTCTAACTCTTTTTAAGGTTCTCATCACCGATTAAGCCCAAATAGACTAAACTACAGGTGGGTTCAGAACACTCATGATTCAAAGCATTTCCTAAATGCCCACTTTTGAACACTGTTTTATTGAGGACCAAGCCTTCAACACATGCTTAGGGCAGGGGGGCATTGAAAATCCAAACATAATAGTTGGCATCAACTGCAATTTCAATGAGGAAACCTAACAATAACCTAAATTAGGTTTCTGAACCCATAAACTAAGAACATACCATGATAGAGGGCCCAGATGACATTTACGCATGTATTTTCCTGAAAATAATGACAACGTTGAACTAAATTCCAACCTCAGAAAAGTGATATATATATATATATATATATACACATACATATATATAATTGTATATTACATATATGTATATACATTTTAATATATTAAAGAAAAGAAGCAGTAACACAGGCCAGGCTTATTCTCCAAGACTGTTTTTCATCTGGTTTCCTATACAAGGGAACAAAATTTTGTTTATGTGCCACATCAACAGAAGTCAAACCAACTGCATAAAAACAACAAAGTAAGCTCATTCAAGTCTGACCCAATAAAAATAAAACTGAGTGAAATATTTCATGTGGAGCCTGAGAAAGATTACCACCAAATTGAATAGTTTCCTGACATCCAGGGCTATTTTCTCATCTGGCACTGTGTTCAGAGTACCATTCCAAGCACAGCACTCCACACCACCCACCAACTGGGCTTGTACAAAACCACACATTCTAAACAGGTTCTCTGAATGGGAAGGGCCAGATATTTGTCATTGTTGTTGACAGGGTAACTTTCTCTTCCTCCATTGTGATAAACCTTTTCTAACCCACCTGCTTTTCTTTGTGTGTACATCAACCTCTCTGAAAAAAAAAATGCTTTAAATAATTCACCTGTGAAAAAGCTCAGGCTTACTCAGAATGCTTTCAACACTGCCTTTAGGAAAATATGGCCATAAAATCTAGTTACACTACTTAGCATGTGTAAGCTTTTTTTTTTCAAATCTTTGGTTATGAAATTTGCATTTATTTGTAAATATGGTGCTGCCATACATCCAGATACTTAACTTTTCATCATGTACATAAAAGGACATCTGATATATATTTATTGAAAATAATTTTTTATTAATAATTTAAAATTTTTACATGCCGATCCCAGTTTCCTCTCCCTCCTTCCCTCAAAATCCTGTAGATAAATTTTCATCAATAAGATATGATCCTATGTGTCACAGAACCACTCTTTCCTGTTAAATGCATTAATTTAGGTTTAAGCATCATCCCAGATCAAAAGTAAAGGCCATAAGTCTCTATTATCCTTTCTTTTAAACAGTAAAACATCCCACAATTTGGGAAAGAGCCAATAGGGGATGCTGAAAACATTTTTTCACTTACAGTTGTCTCTAACAAACAGGGCTTTCTTTTCATTCAGAATCAATTTCAATGTTGTCTGTGGACATTAGCTTTTGAGTTCTGAGGAATAAAGCCACTACATTAAAAAGTATGTTTTTTTTCTTCCAGCCTCCCATCAAAACCACTTTGTCTACTCTATTTATTACCTTCTTTGTTGAAACCGTGTTAGTAGTTGAAGATAAACTTCTAAAAACCCAAGTATCATTTTGACTTTCTTCTACTTAACCTCCAGTAATCACTAGTTCTCTATTTTATTCACATTCTTTCTACAGTTTTTTTCATGAATACTGCTCTGGCAGAGATTGGCTCCCAGCATCCACATGGCAGCTCACAACACTCAGTGACTGCAGTGGGGCAGCATAAGTCCTTCCTGGAGTCCATAAAGAACACTGCCCTTAAGGTGCCCACCCAACCTGAGTATGCACACAAGAAGATGCACACAACAGCAGTCAGTTCTTTTTAATTCTACACTGGAGTTCTCTGGTTTGCTTTCTTACATGGACTCTTTTAAGTTGCTGAGACTGCTCTTGAATGTAGTACACAGTCCAGTCAGGTTTCTGGCTGATCTCTTTGCCTCAGATTGCCTCCTTAGAATGAGAATACAGAACTATGCCTCTAGAATAGCTTGGTTTTGTGGGGCTTTAAGAATAATTCATTTTACTTTTTAATATGTTTATGTGCTTGAGTGTATTGTGTGCATCACATGCATGTAGGTGCTTTCAGAAATCATGGGAGCCATCTGAGCTCATGGAGCTAGAGTTACAGAGTTTTGTAAGCTGCTGTGTGGGTGCTGGGAACTGAAACCAGCTTGATGGGAGATGTCATTCTGTAAATGTTTCTCTTATTGGTTAATGAATAAAGAACTGCTGGCCAATAGGAAAGCAAGATAGGTGGGACGAGAAGACTAGGAAGAGAGAGGAAGTAGGAGGGAAGAGTTCCAAGGTGGAAGACATAGAGAGCAGAATGCCAGCCACTCTCTCTGGTAAGATAAGACCTCATGGAAATACTTAGATTAATAGAAATGGGTTATATTTAAGACAGAGCTAGCCGATAAGAAACTATTAACTGGCCAACAGCATTTATATCTAATACAGTGTCTGTGTATTATTTGGGGCTGACACAGCAGTGGGCCCAGCACGGCAGGGAAAAAACTATTCTTAACACCAGCTCCTCTGGAAGAGCAGCAAATGCTCTTTACCAGTGGCCTATCTATCAAACCCTTTAGTTTATTTTAAAGAAAAAAAATTGTTGTATAATTCCTGGAATATAAAGCTGCCACTGCTTCTTTAGGCGTGATAGTTCACCTGTTGACTGTCCACTTCCGTGCCTTGAAGACATGTTAAGCCCTAGCACCCATTTGTTTATTTAGCCCTCTAAACAAGTTAAAAGGTTTCCTGCTTCTGCCGCACATCAGTGTCACTTTCACTGCTGTCAGCTTCGCAAATACTCATTTCATTTCAGGATTAATAGATTTCTTATGATTTTATGTATTTGGAGACCAAAATAAATTTTTGTTAGTATGCTATTGTTTTCAAAATAATGTGCTTCATCTGGGTATTTTTATTACATGTAATTATTGTTTTACAGTTCTGGAGACCTTTGTCTAAGATCAAGGATTTGTTGAGAGGCTTTGGCTATGAGACAGAACCTGTTCCATGTCTGACATAACATCTATTGTCTTACTGGACATCTGTGGCATGTATTGGCTTATACAGGCATCATTCTAATTTCTGACTTCATCTTCTCTTGATGCTCCCTCTTTATCTGCCTCTAAACTTAGAAATATAGCTTCTATACTGCATTTTTCATTTTAGTTGGTTTACATCTGAGCTGATCTTATCTCCAAATAAGGTTATATGCTAGAGAACATCAACACATGAGTTTTAAGGGTACATTCTCCCACAATGATCTAGAGACATACACTTCAGCACACAAGTCTTCATGTAGTAAGATTAAAAATTGACAGGGTAAACTAATCTATAAGTGCATATTCTTTTTAGCTTTCTGCTAAGGTTATAATATATTTGAGACATGCCACTTAGTTGATGGGGGAAGCTTGTTTTGGCTTATAGCTATGGAGACAAAAAGCTCAAAGTATAGCATAGACTCTTTCAATGGCTTTTCACTGAATCATATGATCGTTATCTGTCTACATATTCTCTCTCTCTCTCTCTCTCTCTCTCTCTCTCTCTCTCTCTCTCTCTCTCTCTCTCTCTCCTTCCTTAAAAAGTCAGCAGAATATGTGCTACATCCCAAGGATCTGATAAAATCTGATCAAACTGTAAACACTGAAGTTAGATCATGCTCGCATATTCTTATCATCATTACTATTGTCTTAGTATTTCCATTGCTGTGATAAAACACCATGACCAAAATCAACTTGGAGAGGAAAGGGTTTATTACATTTAATCTTCCACATCCTAATACATCAATAGAAAAATTCAAGGCAAGAAGAAAAAAGAGGAGGAAAAGGTAGGAGTTAAAGCAGAGACCACAGAGGAACACTTCTTTTAGACTTCCTCAGTATTCTTTTTGATACCATGTCTAGCCACCTGCTCAGGGTTTCCAACACCCTCAGTAAGCTTGTGCCTCTTACATCAATCTTCAGTCAAGGAAATATCCTACAAGCGTATCTGGTAGGGGTATTTTTTCCAATTGAGATTCCCTCTTCTCAAATGACTCTAGCTGTGTCAACGACACAGTGACTTCATGGACAGCCAAAGCTACATGGAGAAACCCTGCCTCAAAAAAGCTATACATTTATAAAGATTTTGGTTTATTGGTAATAATTTAAGGTCAATTTTGTTATGTGTACATTTCTACTCTTGTTTAGGTATTGTGTTTATTCAACTTATTTTAAAATGCAATGTATAATTTAATACAGATTATAGTAATCTATCATAGTCAAAACTTATAGTCATGCTAATTATGGTTTCTAGATATACAGAGTTATATTTCAAATGGATAGGAATTTGTCAAAACCTTTGAAAGAGTTATAGGAGATGGCATTTAAAATGGTTTGTTGTGAGTTTTCATGACAATGAGACACAACTGTTCCTGGCAACACCAATTACATCAAAGAGGAAGTTGGGCATTCTCATTATGGGGTATGCAGGATTGCCCATTTGGACAAGAAACTGCTCTTGCCTACATGGCATGACAGCCTGCTATCCGACTGGACAAAGATGTTACAAAGAAAATTGATTGTTAAACTTGCCAAAGGACAGAATGATCCTTCAAGTTTCCTGCTTCACCAAAAAGTCTACCAGACACTGAGGCCTATAGGCTAAAGAGGGATGCCACAACATTACGAAGAAACTTTGGGTGACTGTCCAGGCAGAGAAATATCTCTGTCAAGTCTGCAGTTAGTTTATATATTACCCTCCTGTTTTTGATGGAGTTGAAGACAGACTATATATATGATTTTTCTTACTTATGGAAAAAGATCAGTTACATATAAAATTTAGTCTCACAAAGATAGGCTAGAAGAATATTTTCTTTAAGTTTTTCAAATGTTAAAAATCTAAATATTGTTCAATATAGTTACTGCTTGATAATTGTTTTGTTGTATATAATTTAACTATGTTAAAGTTAAAATTTTCCCTTTTATTTAGACAAAAAGAGGAGATGATAGGGGATGTGCTTCTACATGCTGTGAATATATGTTTCTCTTCTTGGTTGATGAATATAGCTGGTTTGGCCAATGGTCAGGCAGAATATAGCCAGGCAAGAAGCATACGTGGGGTTATAGACTAACAGAATTCTGGAAAAAGAAATGCAGAGTCAAGGAGAAGCACCGAGAAACCAGAGAGACACCATGTAGCCTCTGATAAAGTAATATGTCAGAGCATTACAGTTAAACCACAATCTCATTGAAATACATGGTTTAATAGAAATGGGGTAATAATTATGAGAGACACATTCATACAACAAAGGCATCTGTTAAACTCTTTGTAATAGCCAGAACCTGGAAGCAACCTAATTGACCCTCAAATAAGGAATGGATGGAAAAAAATATGGTACATTTACACAATAGTAGTACAAGAGTACTACTCAGCAGAAAAACACAATGGAATCCTGAAATTTTCAGGGAAATGGATGGGACCCTAAGAAACCATCCTGAGTTAGCTAACTCAATCATAAAAAGACAAATATGCTATGTACTCACTCATATATGGATTTTACACATAGAGCAAAGGATTACTCCTCCAGAAAAGCTAAGAAACAAGGAGGACCCTAAGAGAGACATACATGGTCCCTTGGAGGAGGGGAAAGGAAAAAGATCTCCCAAGAAAATAGAGAGCATGGAGGGAGGGGAGAGGGAGTTAGGAGAAAGAGAAGGGAAGGAAAGGAGGGGAGAAGTAGGCATGAGGGAACAGGAAGATTGAGACAGGGAAAGAACAGAGGAGAACAAGAAAAGAGATACCATAATAGAGGGAGCCATTATAGTTTTAAGGAGAAATCTGGCACTAAGGAAATGCCCAGAGAAACACAAGTATGAATCCAAATAACAATCTAAGCAATAGTGGAGAGGCTACCTTTAATCCCTTTCCACAATAATGAGATTGATGCCTTATATTGGCATTCTAAAGCCTTCATCTAGTAGCTGATAGAAACAGAAACAGACACCCACAGCTAAACACTAGCCGACCTCCTGGAATCCAGTTACAGAGAATGAGGAGTGATGAGCAATATGGTCAAGGCCAGGATGAAGAAACCCACAGAATCAGCTGACCTGAACAATGGGAAGCTCACGCGCCCTAGTCTGACAGCCGGGAAATCAACATTGGACTGACGCAGACCCCCTGAGTGTGGATGTTAGGAGGACTTGGCAGTCTATGGGGCTCTGATAATGAATCAGTACTTATCCCTAGTATATAAAATGAATCAGTAGTTATTCCTAGTATATGAATGTACTTTTGGAGCCCATTCTACATAAAGGGATACTTTCTCAGCCTAGACACATGGGCGAGGGACTAGGCCCTGCCCCAAGTGATATGATAGACTTTGAAAACTCACCATGGAAGGCCTCACCCTCCCTGGGGAGCAGAAAGGGGATGGGCTGGGGTCTGTTGGGGGTAATAGGGGAGGATGAGAAGGTAAGGGGACTGGGATTGACATGTAAAACATCTTTGTTTCAAATTTAAACAAAAAAAAGAAAAAATTAAATAAGAAAATATAATAATTATGAAAAAGCTAGATGATGGGAGATGTTATTCTGTAAATATGTTTCTCATTCTGGTTAATTAATAAAGCACTGTTGGGCCAATGGGAAAGCAAGATAGGCAGGGCTGGGAGACAAAGAGGAAAGAAGAAAGAGTTGGGAGGAGTCAGCATGTAGAGCAGAGAGAAACCAAGATGCCGGCCCACTGCTTGGATAAGATGACCACGTGGAAATACTTAGATAAATAGAAATGGGTTAATAATTAAGACAGGGCTAGCACATAAACAATAATGGTAACTGGCAACAGGATTGTATCAAACACAGAGTCTCTGCATGTTATTTGGGGCTGGATGCCAGACCGGTGGCGGGCAGGCTGGCAAAAAACAACAAGCTACAGCTAGACAATGAGAAGCTTGAGTGATCAGCCAAACAGTTTAAAATTAATATAAGCCTCAATGTTTATTTGGGATTAAACAACTGTGGGATTAGTCAGGACAGAAATCCTATCTTCATAAATTGTCAACTAACTCAAGTGGTTCTTTAAAGAATATTAAAAGGTAATAATTTGAATATATTCAAAGAATATATAAATGAATTCCTAGGGTAGAGAGAAGTCCCAGTGGTTATGAACTCTTGCTGCTTTTCTTCAGGAGTTTAATTTCACTTACTCATGCTCACAAGCTGCTGTCCAATTCCAAGGCATTTGATGCCCTCTTATGCCTTCTGTGGTACCTCCTCAGATACACACACACAATCACAAACACACACACACACATACACACACACACACACACACAAAAAAAAAAATCATACACACCGTACATATACCCATACTTAAATAAAAATAGAAAATTCACTCTTTGAAATATGATTATTTCCTGTCTCTCAATGTATGTTTCATTGTTGTAGCATGATTACAAAAAGAAGATTTAAGGGTTTCTAAGAAACTGTGTATTACCATCCTGCACTTAATCAATTCATTAATAAGTAAGATCAAGCATTCATAACTTATAACCTCATAAGGATATCTGAGATATGCTCCTTCTGTTTAGTATTTTAGCATGTTTTATCTTTTTACAATGTAATTTGTTTACAGTATAAATTCTGAGGATTTTAGTCTATGCCAACAATATCCATTTATTGGCAAAAATCAAATAGAAATAATGTTAAATTGAACTTAGGTTCCTGCATTGTAAATTCTACTCTTAAATCTAGTAAGATTTACAAAGTTACAAGATTCTTATTATGCCAAGTCAAGCCAGACTTGAGCCTAAGGCTAAGGGAAAATCAAGATTGCTGATGTAGTCTTTATTTAATTTGCTTGGATTTTATCATATCAGTAATTTTGAAATTTTTAGTATAATCTTAGGGTTTATTTGCACTCCTCACAAATTATGCATCCAAGTTGAGTAACTACTTTCTCAGTCCAGGATGTAGGTATTTATATTAAATAATCTTTTTTTTGTATGTTTGTGATGTATCATTAAGGATTTGCTAATTAAACAGCTAAAAAATCTGTTTGTATTTCCAGTTTGAATATGGAATCAATGACATTATTTTTCTTTTTGTTTAATAAAACACTATATCTTACCAAGCTGCAATAGATAATTACTGACCTATATTTGGGGGTTTAGACTAATGCTCAAATTTACAATGTCATCTGATGTTTATGTGGCTCACTGAGTCATAATAAACCCTTTAACAAAGCCACTAAGACATCTTAATAACTTTATCAGTTTTGATGTGAAATGTTTACATAAGTATGCTTTGAAAAACATGACTGGCATATCTCAGTGAGGAAAGGTACAACGCACAAGCAGAAATGTATGAGTTGGTTTCCTGTTAAGTTTATAGGTTTTATGCAGAGGGTTCCCTCCCAGTAAGAAATATATGTTTGTCTTTTTGATGCACCACTTCATTGGGTGCTAGTAAAATAGAATTGACTGGCTCTACTTGCCTTTTATATGTGTGTGTGAATCACTCACTTACCAGGTTGCAGTACTATTCAGAGGGTTTTCATGCTTTGTCTCGAAGACATTTGTGGAAAGGAAAGCTCAAGTAATTGTATGTCTCTGTCTGACAGGATATTCATCCTCATCCAATTGCTTTGTGCTGTTTTCTCTATTTGGCATCCCTGCCAAAGACCGCACTGGCGTTAAAAGGCAATTATGTCTCAGTGGTAGAATCCTGTAAGATTTTTGAGCTGCATCACAAAGAGGCTCACAAGCCTCCTACCAGAGCTGTGCTGACTGGGAGTTTTCACAGCACAGACCAACTGATGGAACAGCCTGCAGGAGACCTGGCTCTTTAGCAAGAGGAAATTTCCAATATTTTTTGGAACAATGAATAGAAATGGGAAAACTTCATTACACATCTTCACTTTAAGTCCATTTCACCCCCAAAATTTCCATGAAAATAATTTCTTAAAATGGTGTCATTTTTTAAAGCACTTACTGAAACACTATTCTGCTGCTATTTAATGTGAAACAGTGTCACAGAAAATTTGGCCAGCCATTGGGAATTCTACTATACATATTTCATTTATATAATCAGAGCTGTAAAAAAGCAGGGTTTATTAAGAATCCTCTATTTGTTTGTAAGGGAAAACTGTAAGTCATCAAGACTAGAAATCAAAACAAGGCTTGCTTGGTGGCTCTAACCACTTGGTGACAGTACCTATATTGGTTCAATCTAAGGATTCTCTTTCTGTCACTAGAAAGTGCACTGATTTAATTGCCAATGCAGAGAGAATTTCTACACAGGGTCACATAGGGTGAGGCATCTGTAGGAAGCATTCTAATCAAGAAAGGGCTCTTTCCCCGTGCACAGCAAATACTTTAAATGATAGTTAAATGGTAGATGCTGAAGAGTGTGTATCCTGCTTCCAAATCTTTGCATTAAAACTGGAACCGCCAGGGTGATAATTTGGAGAAATGATACTTTGACACACAATGAAGATAAAATTAGCCTAGACGAGTGAGCTCTGTGATGGGATTATCATATTTGGAGAAACTGAATGGTTGACTGTTTTCTTTGATGTACAGACATTTTTCAATTTTATGAGATCCAACTTGTCAACTGTGGGCCATTATTCTTGAGCAAATAGAGTGTTATTCAGAGTCCTTCACCACACCTATATCCTGAAAAACACTGTCTTTATTTTCTTCTAGAAGTTTCAGTGTTTCAGGACTTCAATCTACTTGGAGTTAATATTTGTGTAGAGTGGTAAATACAGGACTAATCTCATTTTTCTATATTTTTAAAATGTAAGAACATATTTCATGTTTACTTAAAATACATACAAACCATTTATATGTTTGTAGAAACTATAAATATTCAAATAATTTCTCCCTCCCTCACTAGGCATTGTAATTCTTCACCTAGAGATGAGTACCATGAGATTCCCCCTATTGTACTTGGTATGCCTGGTAGTGACATTCTGCAGATCTTGTATAGGTTACCCTAATTTTTACATTTCCTGAGTTTATCTTTTCTGGTATAGATAGAAGATACTATCTCCTAGAAGATGTTTTGGCCCTTTATCTCTTATGTCTTCTTATCCTCTTGCCTCCTTTTCTGTGGTGTTCCCTAAACCTTGAGTATAGAGGTTGCTTTGCAGATATACCAGATGGGGTTAAGTAACACATCTTTGTTGTTCTCTGCACTGATGAACAGTTGTGGATTTCTGTAATATGCCTATATAATTCAAAATTAAGCTTCTTTTTATGAGTGGAGAGTTCCACTTATCTGTGGGTAGAAGAATAACTATTGATAATATAGCTAGAGATAATAACTAGTTTAGAAAAGTGGCACTTGTATGTTCTCTAAGTTCCATGACCTCACCAGCCACATGAAGATGGCTAAGTTTACAGTAGCCAGTGGAAATTCCCTTCTATTCAGCAGGCCTTAAGTCCAAAAGACAACTGTTAATTGACCCCAAGATGTAAGTTTCATTAATGTACTTTTACCTAGAATGATAGTCCCTACTATGATAGTAACTGTATTAACTGTGCTGGTACCTGACTTTTAATGTCAAGCCTTAAGAAATGGAAGAAATTAATCTCTGTCATTTGAGCCACTTGGTCTATTGTATTTTTTTAAGGAGCCCAAATGTGCTAAGATAGTTAAGATAATATTTATTGGTAAAATCAATAGTGTAAGGTCCCAATTAACTGCCTTGATCCCCAACTCCTTGTGAAATGAAGAGATCTGAGGAGTTTTTATGTAGAAAGAATACATCTTTCAAAAGCAAGTGTATATCTTAAACATGGGGAATAGCTATTTCTTCACAAGCTGCTGTTACATCTCTGCTTACCATCACCTCTAGGCAAACCTTAGATGTAATACATGTACTCATATGCTCTTGCATGTACATGCTCTAACACTCAGATATGCACGTGAATTCATTTATGTGAACAAATACATACAACACACATTCTTTTTGCATCTTTTTAGAGATAGTATTTTTCAGAAATAAAAAAAAATCCAAATAAGTGTTTTAAATTAGGAATTAGAAAAAAATGCATTAGAGAGCAATAATTGTTTCACTCTGCAAGGAATCAATTCTGACAAGTAAGAATTAAATGTTAGTAACTACTGATTCAATGAATCTTACGTCTTAGTCATTAATTTCACTTGATATTTCATAATTTTCTCAATGAATAAAGAATATGAAATTGTTTTTTATTCCTCCAGTGTAAAATTAGTGTAGAATTTTTCCTACATGACTACAAACTCTCAAATTTTATTTGATATATCCATCTAAAGACCCTACAAAAATTTCAACTAAATTTCAAATTGCAACTGGGAATTTCAAAATATTTCAAGTAGGTTACAGTTATGTTGCAATATGGATATTTTTTTGGTCTTTTGAGACAGGGTTTGGAACCTGTCCTGGAACTAGCTCTATTGACCAGGCTGGCCTTAAACTCATAGACATTCACTTGCCTCTGCCTCCCAAGTGCTGAGATTAAAGACATGCACCACCAATTAAAAAAAAAAAAAAAACTTATTTTTATAGATTTTATGAGATAATTAAAACTTTTTTATTCATTGAAAGTTTCATTCATGTATATAATATATAAAGTATCTTGAGTATATACACACTCCATTCGTGCTATTCAACTCCCTCTGGAAACCCCAAAGAATTTCCATTCAAACTTCTTGTCCTGTGCTCATATGATCATGATTGTTTGGCCATCTACTGAAACAAGGACTTTCTACATTCCCAAAAGAAAGTGACTCCTTCTCCCTCAGCAGCTATCATCTGCCAACAGCTACTCAACTAGGGGTGGGGTCTTGAGAACCCCTCCCACATCTGTGATGAAATGCTTTACTTCCTTGATTTTGTGTAGGTCTTGTCCAGTAATCATGGATGCTGTAATTTCATGTACGCAATAGTTCACTGTGAACTTAAGACAGGATTTCACACAACTACTCCTTATCTTCCAGCTCTTAATTTTACCCACCCCCATTCTGTGATGTTCTTTAGCCCTTGGCTTTTAAAGGCTGACATGTTCTGTCAGTGGCTGAGCACTCATAGTGACTTATTCTTAGCACATTGATGAATTATGGAGTCTCTTCATTAACTACTTACCATCCTTAGTAGAAGTGCCTCTGACCAAGGCTGAGATCAATGTAAAATCTATGTGTATATGCATAAGTGTTTAAAATGGACTTGGAAGAATGAACAGACAAATTAAAAATGTAACTTCCATCTAGCATCTATGACCCTTGGACTTGGTTTTTTGACAAGGTTTATAATACCTAGGCATGAATTTTCTCCCCTGGAACTGGCTACAAATGTAATCAGGAATGGTTAATAAAAATGTAGTATATATAAAAAGCTGCATAAAAATTTATGATCTTGTAATTCAAATAAAAATTTTAATAAGTGGGGATAAAAGAACACATGTGATGTGAAAGAACATAGGAGGGGTACCAGGATCAGAAAGTTTACATGGAGTTGAAAGAAAATGAAAACAGACATTATTAGTGATGGAAGATGTCAACTTCTGGTGACTGAGCAGGCAGTGAGTTGTCTCTGTCATTTCTAGAGTTCATATATTATCCTTCTGTGGTCTTTGAAGGAGTTGAAGCCAGATAGTTATTGTTATAGTTTTCCTTAGTTAGGATTAAAGATAAGTTACATATAAGATTTTAGACTCACAAAGATAGGATAGATGATAAAATATTTTCTTTAAGTGTTACTAAATGTTAATGGACCAAATATTGCTAACTGTAATTTTTATTTGAAAAAATGTTGTGTGATATATTTTACTATGTTAAGGTTAAAACCCTTCTTTTTATTTTATAAAAGAGGAGATGATGGGAGATGTCATTCTGTAAATATGTTTCTTGTATTGGTTAATGAATAAAGAACTATTGGCCAATAGGAAAGGAAGCTAGGAGGGACTAGGAGATGAAGGAGAACAGAGAAAGTAAGGAGGAGTCAACACATAGAGACTGGAGAGAACAGAGGTCTGGCCCCACTGTCTGGTAAGATGAGACCACGTGAAAATACTTAGATTAATAAAAATGGGTTAATCATTAAGACAGAGCTAGCCGGTAAGAAACTAGTAATTGGCCAACAGCATTATATCAAATACAGAGTCTCAGTGTGTTATTTAGGGCTGGTTGGCATGTTGGTGGGACAAGACCGGCAGGGAAAAACCTGCATGTAACATATTAGTGGATTAACAAAAACTAAAAAGACTTAAAGAAATCTTACGATTTAGCTTGTAAGATAATTAAAAACATAATTTTTAAGTGAAAAGTTTTAACGGAAATATATTGAATGAGTGAAAAATATTGCTTCTATAAGACATGGTTTATTAAATGAGAACCTCAATGCCCACCCTAACTTATTGGTCAGGGAGGTCCCCCTAAAGTAGCAGTTGCTACCAGTGCTCTTACTTGCATTCTGTAAGGCCCATTTATAAAGCCATTACAAGTTTTGATGACAGGAAGAATTTTACACTCCTTATCTGAACAGAAAATTGACTTTGCTTCTAGCTTTCATAAAATTTTTAAAAGTCTATACTGACTCCTGAGGGATAAAAGACATCATCTGAGAATCTTTCCCAGGGAAGCTATATGCTACTGACTTGCCAGACGAGATGAGCCAACTGATGTTAGAGTAACCAACTGTGTTCTTGTTGTTTTAAAAAGATATTTAATTTATTTGGGGTATAATATGGGGTGTTAACTTAACCAAATGGATCCAGTACAGTACCAGCAAGTAAATTACAGCATATTTTCATAAAAACACTGAATATAAATTGTTTGGAAATTTAGATATAGATATGGAGGTGGAGGGAACAATGCTGAATTTGTAGAGATGGTCATCAAAACTAAAGGAGTGGACAGCTGGCAAATGATAGACAGTAAGTACTGAGGGTATAGAAAGAACAGGGTGAAGAATATTCACAATATAAAGATACAAAGGTCAGGGGAAACAGTAAATAAAATGGAATACAATAATACAATTGTGCAGTCACCATTTTTACTCTTCTGTTGTTTAACATTGTATTTTGTTCTCAAATGAAAACTAATAATTTTCTATAGACTCACAGGGGTCAGGATTAGATAAGTTAGACAAGGGTTGGAGCAACTTCCAGCTGGATAGATACCATGGAGTCCCTTTGACACTCATGCTCTAGCTTTGATCACAAGTGCCCACTTCTTTAAATCCTGTCATTATAACACTTAATAGGTTCCATCTGCAACCATAGAAATGACAAAGGCAACAAAAATGAAGGTTGAACAGCTTCACTGGGGAGATGCAGAAACAATGCTGATAGCAGTGAGCTGAGATTGAGTTGAATGTGTTCATGTCTGGCAGGAGGTGTTTTGACTTTTAATTATTAAAAGGTTGGAGGCTGGAAGTGTTGTGGAATATTATTTTAACTAGACAAGGAGGTGTTTTGACTTTTAATTATTAAAAGGTTGGAGGCTGGAAGTGTTGTGGAATATTATTTTAACTAAACAAGGAGGTGTCACATTTGTAGTGCTACATTTGTTTAATTATGTAAAGGTGTAAATTATGTTTAATTATGTAAAGAATAAAAAGTCTGTGCCTTCAGAAAATTGATGAGAAGTATCCAGAGAACCGGAGAGTATTAAAATCCCTAAAAGAAGAGTTCCCATAAAGGAAAGTGGAGAAATGAGAACCCAATGCCTGAGCTTCAGGTAAAGAAGAGGACACATGTCATCAAAGATTAGAATGACATAAAGAGAATCCAAGGACAAATGTGGTGTTAGCATCCCCCACAGGCTTGGTCTGAGGCCCTGTGAGCACTGGGTCACAGTGCTGCTATTGCTGTGAGACTGTGGAGGGGAAGCTGAAGTTCTGTGTATATCCCAGAATTACTTTTCCTTTTTCTTTCTTTATTTCCTCTGAGATAGTGTTTCTCTATTTAATATCACAGCTAGCCCAGAACTCACTTTGTAGACCAGGTTAGCCTTAAACTAACATTGATCTGCCTGCCTATACCTACCAAATGCTGGAATTAAAAGTATGCATTCAAATTAATTTTCATCATCTATTTTTGTATCAAAATTCATGTTTAACTTCAAGTAGTCTCCACTTTCTCCCATGTTTTTCTGTTAATAGTATTTTTTTTCTTTAGAATTTTTATCTATTTCCCCTACTTTCTCAACTGCCATACATGCCACCTCCATCCAAGTAACTGCCAGTCTCTGATTGTTTGCCTGTTTTGTTGTTTCTTTCACTTGTCTCATGCTGGTATACTACCTCTGCAACAAATAAAACTCCAGTTCAATTGGATAACCTTTCTACTTGGTCATAGAAAGCCTCCATTCTTTCCTATCATGCCTTTCATTGTTGGCAACTTCCCAATAGTGTATCAACTTGTCACTAAACCTTTCATCATCCCCAGTCTGCTGACAGGATAAATCCTGACTCTTATGTGAAATACAAAGTATTTTATTATTGGCCTGAAGCTACTTATAACAATTTATGTCCAGCTAATGCCAACCAGATTGGAGGTGTCAACAATAACAAAAAAGTCCATCCTTTCTTTCTGAGTCAGTCACTTGTGCATTTGCTTTATGCTATTGTGTTAGGAGTATGTTTGGCTTGAAATCTACTCTTAGGACTGGTAAATTACATAAAAGTATGATCCTTAAGTAACATAATCTAGGTCTACCTAGGTTGTCTTTTATATATCTCTTTCCACTGACTTAATTATCATTTGTGCTATTTAACATTGGTTTGGCAATATTACAACACATTTTTATTTGATATTCTGTGCTGTATGCTTTGGTTTATGAGAGACCCTTAAGTCACTTTTATAAAAATAAAACTCCACTTAATCATGTTCCAAGTTGGTCAATCTGTTAAATGCTAACATGCACATGTCTGATTGTCCCATCTATAAAGTGATCATAGAAATGAATATGAAGCATTATAACAGACCCTTCCCCAAAACCTCCAAGGATGCATACATACACTGTGTTAGAATCGCTTATTATTTAATTTTTAAACTTAATTCTCAAATTAAGTTTGGTAATTTTCTGTAGATTCAGAAGCTAGAATCAAGGTGAGGCCAGAATCGGTGGCATAAGTAGTACACAGGGCTTACAGGTATCATGAAGCCTCTTGTGCACAGCTACTTCAAACTAATCTCATTGAGGCCCATAGCTTTCCACAAATTATACTTGGTACCAGCATATCTGCCCATTGACTATTTGTACCAGTAGGCTTTAATTTCTGTACCAAGAGTGACATCTACTTAAAAGTTAGCACACAAGACAAAACAATAAGCACCCATGAGAGATACCAAAACTCAACTCAGTGCAACCACAATAACAACTTCAACCTAGCATTGATAGCTGACTCCTCTCTTGCCCCAGATCTTACACCAGCAGCAGGGGATTCAGCACACAGAGTAGCAGGGTGCTAACATCGAATAGCTACAATTTAGATGCCACTGAGCCAGAAAGAAGTGTTTTGTGGTGGATTTGGCCACAGCCTTTCCACTTCATTCACAACTCCCTTCTCAGATTGGACATTGCTAATGATTAGAGCTGTCCTTTAGACTCCATTTTCGATGAGATTTTAGAAATTCTGTTAATGTGAAGTGTTGAATGCTTTGTATATTATTTTTATAACAACTCAGTACTGTTGCACTTAATTACAGAACCTCTTTTCAAAAAATAAATGAGGACATAAACACAACAAAAATTGCAAACAGCTGTTTAGGTAATGCTCATAGCATCATACATTCTGAAAATTATGATATTTAATAAATAAACTCAGAAGTATTTATTAGATACAAATAGAAGAAGATTTAAAACCAAAAACAAGTTTCTTCTTTATACAACAAATACATATAATAATAAAATATTCTCACAAGATATTTCCAAAAGTAAAACTGCATCTTTATTCATGAACCCACTTTTTCATTGTTTTGCCATCTTGCTTCCAAATTATGGAAATAGGAAACCCAAATGTTGGTAATCTTTAGCATCTTTATGTCAATCCCTGGTTTCTTGTAGCCTGTACCAACCACACATTCATTCAAATAACTGGCAAGTTGGATTCCCTAATGTTGCTCTATACTATCTGGGAGCCTGGTCCTCTTCTTCTTCCCAATTGTTGCTCTCTTCTACTCCACTAATACCAACTGTGTATTTCCTATGTTCCATGTGGGCTGGCTTTTTCACAACTTACTAATTTATTTTCAGACTCATAGAAGATATTCAGTGTATTATTGTAGAAGGAAGCATGACTAATGGATTATATTGTCAGAAACACACCTAGTTCAAATGGTGACTGTAAAACTTAGTTAACTCTGTTTTGTAATTCATTGTATTTTCAAAAATGCAATGAATTGAATGTTAATATTATTGCATAACACAATAGCTTGCTGCTTGAAATGCTTCCAGAGGCCCCCACTAGTCTCTTCACAGTGCATTGTACTATTAATACAGGAGCAAAAACAATGTCAGGAGCTCTGAATCTGCTCTTATCTCTGGGACCATATCATGTTCCAACAAGAATGAGCAGGCATGGGGACGCATGGATAATGATGGGGAAGGAAGAAACTTAAGTTCCTGTGCTTATACTAGCAAGTGAGTAGATCCTTCTTCTGAAACTAGCATGGCCTTGTTTAGAGTAAGGAATTATACTGATCACGGTTCGTTTTCTGTGACTCACTTGTAAGGCGAGAGCTATTTAATAAGCTCTCACAAAGGTAGCACATGTCTAGGGTATGGATATTCACCCTGGTCTGGAGACATCTACAGAGCAGTGAACATAATCTGAATATACACAGACAAGGGATTTATTTGTCTTGATTTTTAAATTTAGCATGCAAAATAATAAATTTCATTATGGCAACTTTATGTATTTTTGGCATCATATCCAGTTTTTTGGTCCTTTGCTGTACAGACAAAGTTTTCAATTATCTTTCCTTTTATACCTATAGGACATCAGCATATTAGGCAACCAACTTATAGCATTACTTTGTGATTTGTTGACTGAAAATGGATAATACAATATAAAGAATAATGAAGAACTGTGACAGAGTTTCAGCTAAAATTAAGTGGTGTGATCAGAGATGCTCCAGCAAAGGGGTGCTAATTAGGCTGGGCCACCAAGAAAGGTAAACAGTGAGGATGATCACAAGAGGAGATCAAACAAGCAATTTTTCAGCTGGAGGTAATACAGTGAAGTGGGAAGGCATAGTGTTGGGGAAGGAAAGAGATTTTTCCTTAGTCAGAAGCAATAAGGGGCAACAGTTGTTGGAAGAGATCGGTGTGTGTTGGCTGCTTCTGAGAGCAGAGTCCATTCATTGGCTGGGATGGACCCCAGAGTTTCCCAGGGAACTCAGGGAGATAAAAGAACTCACTGTGAAAGAAGAATTTGCCTCATCTTTCCTATGTGAAAAAAAGAGAGGGTTAGGATCATATTTCAGTCACTCTGTATTTATTCCCTGTATTTATCCCCGAGCTGTTTTGAAGTTTTATTAGAAAGGGGAGGAAGGAGGAAAGAAAAAGAAAAGAGATAAAGAGACAGAGAGAGTGAGGCAGAGAGAGAGAGAGAGAGAGAGAGAGAGAGAGAGAGAGAGAGAGAGAGAGAGATGAGAGAGAAAACAAGAGAGGAAGACAGAAAAAGCTGTGTCTTCTCCAGGGGGAGAGCGGGAAGAGAGCAGGAAGAGAACTAGAAAAGAGCAGAAAGAGAAGAGAGCAGAGAGAGACCTGGAAAGACAGAAGAAAAGTGGGAGGTGGTCTTTTTTTTTAAAGGAATCTTCCGTACCTGCGTGCAGACTCATGGAACCCCCCAAATTTACTTTTTAATAAATGGTAAAAAGCAATCTCAATAAAAAGTAGAGAATGGACAAAGGTTATTTAAATCTGAAGCTGGGTGTTGTCATTTAACAAGGCTATTCATCCCACAAATGATAATAATTCTTAAAGTTTCCTACACAGGGGAATGGGACCAGAGCTCTACTGTATGAGTATGCATCTGGAAGTGTTGAGTAAGATGAGTGGATTGCTCAGAAAATGGGAGAGATCCTTTGTTGCATACAAACATTTTTCATGAGAACCTGATTATCAGATAATACCACCACTACCATCATCCTCGAAAAGAACTAACTAGTTATTACTTGATAGCTTTGTTTTTTGTTTGTTTGTTTTGTTTTGTTTTATTCTCATCAACAAACTGCCTAAGGCATTTCCTCACTTAAATTAATTACAGTATTAAGTAAGTATATGATTATTCTGACAAGCTTTGTCACATTGCAATTGTTGTAATGTTTTCTGTGTATATTTCCCACTACTGTCTTTATTGTTCTATACCCAGACAAAGCTAAAATCAGACCTGTTACATTTCTGCTACTACCTTAGTCCTTGTTCCGTCTTTCTGCAGAGGGGCAGGTGACTCAGCCATCCAACACTTCCAGACAGCATGACAGTGATCATCCTGTTCATAGGCCATACAAAAGTCCCAAGCCAAGGCATGCTTAGAGTTAAGCTCAATAACTGAGCTATAACCAGCATGACCTTAGCAGTAGTCCTTCCTATCTAAGATTGCTAGGATACATTTCCATTGCATTTCTAATTTAACCCTGGCTTTACACAAGTCCCCAATGAGTCATTAAATCTTAGGCTCAATAGTACCTTTGCTTATCACAGTGCAGAACTTCTCCTTTCCACTCACAGGAAGATCTAAAGTTCTTGCATTGATCAACACATTTAACAGCCTGTTTTTCTACTGTTATTGAGCACTGTCCTCCAAACATAACAGCCATCTTGTTCATCAAAGCAGCTGTGACTATATACAAAAGAACCCAGAGATTGGGCCTTTTGGCTAATGATATTCCCTTACAGCCTGTGATGGAGGGAAGAATCATTGAAACACCTCTCAGTCAGTATATGTGAGTCTACTTCAATGAAATATAGTCCTGTGGTTCCAGAAGATGCTATAGTTTATAGAGTGGTGAAGGCTAATGGAAACGACAACTCATTCAATTCAGCTATATGAAAGACATTGTTCATGCAGGGGTGAGAGTGTTTTGTTGAGTAACTGCTTATGTGTCACCCACAATACTTTCAGTAACAATTTACTCATTTCCTGTATATAGTACCAATAAACATATTGGGTCTCCAGACTGAAATTCAGTTGCAATCCTATTTTGATTTGTTGTTGGTACCTTCTAGGTATGGTGTAGATATTTGTTTATGTCCACTTAGACATGCATACATGTATTCACATGAGCACACACACACACACACACACACACACACACACAAACACACCTATTGCCTCCTGCCTTTCTTCTCAAATGTTTGGTCCTCTGTATATTTGATAACAGATGTGTTTATGCTGAGAGTTCTGCCTGCCTGGATGACTCCATGTTTATACCATTTATTTCCCTCATCCTTATGAAATTTGCTATGAACACTTTACTGGTCTCCACATCACATTCTAATACAATGTACTTATTGCCAAATGATTGTGTTTATTTCTATATTCTTACTAGAATGTCAGGTCCATGAGAACAACGTTTCTGTCCCTGCTCTGTTATTTAATATGCACCATCAAGCATTCTCAAGTAAGAGGTCTGAGATTAATAAGCTTTTCTTGAATTAATAAAGTAATTCATATTTACTTTGAATTACTTTGTGGAAAAATTTGCAATAAAACAAAAAGAGTTTCTTTGGGCAATATTTTCCCATACAGAAAGTTCAACCATCCAGCTTATTTAAGTTGAACACAATGTTTTGTTGAGACTAATATTAAAAACATAATTGGACTCCAATGCTCTAAAATCTTCCTATTTGTAAAGTGTTGTGATCCTAATGTACAATCAGGAGAATTAATATACTGCACAAGACCATCAATAGAATAAAATCATGTTAAGATGTATATTCAGTAGCTACTACATGCTGCTCAAATTTGTGGAATTGAGATATGAAAAGACAAAGAGGCAAAAATATTCCACTAGTTGAGTTGAGGGACAAGGCAGGCAGTGGAGAAAAAAAGAGAGCATGATGGTGCTAGAGAGATAGACAGAGACTCGCTATTGACAGAGTGAAAGTGTAAGGTAATGGAAAGTGATGGGAGATGTTATTCTGTATATATGTTTCTCATACTGGTTAATAAAGCTCCGTGGCCAATAGGAAACAAGATAGGCGGGGCTAGGAGACAAGGAGGAAAGAGGAAGTGGGAAGGAGTTGAGATGTAGACCTGAAAGAAGGAAGACGCCTGCTGCGGCTCCCTGATAAGATGACCACGTGGAAATACTTAGATAAGTAGAAATGGGTTAATAATTAAGACAGAGCTAGCCCATAAACAATAATGGTAACTGGCCAACAGGATTTTATCAAATACAGAGTCTCTGAATGTTATTTGGGGCTGGCGCGGCTGTGGGCCCAGACTGGCCGCAAGCGGGATGGCATCGGCGGGTAGGAACAACCTGCTGTAACAGGAAAGCATACCAACATTAACACAGCTGGCTAGCTAGCTAGTGTGATCTAGGAATAAGATTTGACTTGGAGCAACTAGAGTTGGTTTAGCCAGTTCTTATAACCAGTTTTTATAGAGTAATGAAGGAAGGAAGAGCAAGTATACAGAGGACCTGAGGATAGCTTGGTTTCTTTGAGGAAGAGAACCCCTGTGGTTAGAGTGAGGGTTGCTGAGGGGAGTTAAGCAGGTCTCTGGATCTTCTTTCTTTTAGATAACTGTTTGTTTGTTTCCTTTGAAGCAGAGTAAAACAATGTAAATACTTTATCTGGATGACTGTGTTTTCTAATAATACACTTCAGTCACTACAGAGCCTAGATATAATTAATAGTTTCTAGTTAACGTTTTTATTTTTGACATATGTTTTTCATTTCTGAAATAAAATGGACTCTTTAAACTTTTTTTTCCTAAGCTAGATTTACTTTCCTGGGGCTAAAATGTTCTCCTTTATTTGATATTTTCTAGTCAAATGTATGAAAGCCAATCCATTACTGTAACTATTTTTTCTGAACTTTCCAAAGAAGACATTATTCTTGTATACCCTGAGTATTTATTTGTAAAAGTTCTACACGGAAGGAAGGAAAACCACAGAAAATTCTGAAGCAAAAGATGAAAGGTAAACACAGTAGCTTGTTGAAACATGGTTAACAAATGATGAGGTAAACTTCAGAAACAGTTCTAAAAATTCTCTTTGGCCATGGAAAGTTGTTGAAGTTTAGACCCACAAATTGATAAATCAGGGAGGGAATGTTTAAGTTAAGGTAAAATAAAGAAGTTTCAAGAGATAAGAGAAATTGTGAATCTATTCCATCTTTTGACTATCAGAACCAGATGGAACTCTCCATTCTTTAAAGTAAACTAAAATTAAATATTTAGAAATAAGTTTACAAATGTTTTTTAGCCTTCAATCATATTAAATTATCCAAGATAATAAAATGTTTAAAATATTTTCTTTATGATCATTTATTTTCTAGAAACAGTATCTTTTGTTATAAAAGTTATTTCAAAAGAAGAAGAGGATTGGTGCTTATGGTAGTTTCAATGTAATTGGTCCCCATAACCTCACTATTAAGAGGTACGTCTTTCTTGGAGTGCATATGGCCGTGCTGAAGGAAGTGTGTCACTATTGGGGCGGGCTTTGAGGTTTCCTATGCTCTGGGTACCACCCAGTGTCTCAGTTCCACTTCCTGTTGACTGCAAGATGCAAGACTTTCAACTTGTCCTCTAGCACCATGACTGCCTACACACTGCCAAGCTCTCCACCATGTTGATAATGGTCTGAACCTCTAAAATTGTAAGTGAGCTAGCACAATGAAATGTTTTCCTTTGTAAGAGTTGCCATGTATCTCTTCACAGCAAGAAAACCCTAATACCATGCTTTTTTTGTTGTTCATAATCTTATAATTTGAATCAAGCTTGTTTTCCATGTCAATCCCAGTTCCTGCACCCTTCTTTATTGCCCCTCTAAACCCGCATCCCATCCCTTTTCTGCTCCCCAGGAAGGGTAAGGCCTTCCATGGGGAATCTTCAAAGTCTGTCATATCATCTGGAGCAAGGTCTAGTCCCCCCACCCCATGTGTCTAGGCTGAGAGACTATCCCTCTATGTGGAATGGCTCCTGAAGTCGATTCCTATACTAGGGATATATCTATAGACTGCACAGTCCTCATAATAAACACCCATGTTCAGGGGGTCTGGGTCAGTTCTATGCTGCTTTCCCAGCTATCAGACTGGGATTCATGAGCTTCCCCTTGTTCAGGTCAGCAGATTCTGTGGATTTCTCCAGCCTGGTCTTGACCCCTTTGTTCATCACTCCTCTCTGCCTGCAACTGGATTCCAGGAATTTGACTTCATGCTTAACTGTGGGTGTCTCTTTCTGCTTCTATCAGCTGAATGCTCATGTTTGTCTCTTTTGTGAATGGGTTACCTCACTCAAGATGGTTTCTAGTTCCATCCAATTCCCTGCAAATTTCAGGAATCCATTTTCTTTTCCTGCTTGGAATTACTCCATTGTGTAAATGTACCATATTTTCGCCATCCATGCTTCAGTTGAGGGACATCTAGGTTGCTTTCATGTTCTGGCTATTACAAGTAATGCTTCTATGAACATAGTTGAACAGATGTCCTTGTTGTATGAATGTGCATCTTTTGGATATATGCCTAAGAGTGGAATTACTGAATCTTGAGGTAGACTGATTCCCATTTGCCTGAGGAACCGCCATACTGATTTCCAAAGTGGCTGTACGAGTTTTCACTTCCACTAGCAGTGGAAGAGTGTACCCCTTTCTCCACATCCTCTCCAGCATAAACTGTCTTTGGTGTTTTTGATTTTAGCCATTCTGACAGGAGTAAGATGGTATCTCAGAATTGTTTTGATTTTCATTTCCCTGATGGCTAAAGATTTTGAGCACTTTCTTAAGTGTCTTTTAGACATTTTAGTTTTCTCTATCGAGAAGTCTCTATTTAGTTCTTTTTACCCCACTTTTTAACTGGATTATTTGGTGTTTTGGTAACTATCTTCTTGAGTTCTTTGTGTATTTTGGAAATCAGCCATGTGTCAAATGTGGGGTTGGTGAATATTTTTTCCCATTCTGTGAGCTGCTGTTTTGTCCTGTTGACTGTGTCCTTTGCCTTACAGAAGATTTTGAATTTAAGAGAAGGACAAAACACTAGTGTGAATATATTTCAAATCAATAAATTTGTTTTAAAAAGGAAGATGGCACATACATATAAATGATTCTAGTCTTAAAATTCTCATACATTTAGTATTCTTTCTAATTTTAAACTTTAAAATTTAGAGTAAACAACCTATTTATACATAGAAAATAGATCTCAATGATCCATATATTTGTCTAAATATGTATCAGTATAAATTAGAACATGGTATTTTCATTAAATTCTAGGGATTTATAAGTTTTTCTTATGGTTTCTTTCTGTTCTCTTCCTTCTTGTATACTTTCTGCTGTTTTCTCCTGTTGATATACAGATTAAATCTAGAGTACTTAGAGTTCAGGATGTAATTTCCATTTTCCCATTTGTTGAAATTTGTTTTGTTTCCTAATATGTAGTCTGTTTTAGATAAAAGCCAATGGGTTGGTGAGAAAAATGTATATTCTTCATTGTTTGAGTGAAATGGTCTGGAGAAGCCTATTAGGTCTGTTAGATTTATGGTGTCATTTAATTTCAGAATTTCCTAATTAGTTTATTTTTTCTCAAATTACCTGTCTGTTGGTGAGAATAGGGTATTGAAATCCACCACTCAGTTTTAGGGTTTATCTAGGGCCTTAAATCAGTGCTTTTTTGTTTGGTTTGATCCTGTGTTCAGTGCATTTATGTTTAGTATTGTTATATTCTGTTTTAGGATTTGGTTTTCTTCAGTGAACATAAAGTCTTCCTTCTTAGCTTTTCTAAACATGCCAACTAAACATGAATTAACTTGTTATCTTTTAAGAAATATAAAAATATAATAAATAAAGTAAATACCAAGGAACACAATCTTACCATGGATGTTAAAATTTGAAAGTAACCAAGATAAATTTTATGTACAAAAATAAATATCTATTTAATAAATTAAGTCTTTGCAAACATATTATGAACATATTAGTAACAGTATTATTAAACACAAGGGAAGAGTAATGATTTTATTAAAAGATATGTGTCAAAGTTAATTTTAACTACTTTCTTTTTTCTAACTACGTTTAAAATCTTGCTCCCATTGGGAAGGGGAAAATTTAAAATTCTGACATTGTTCCCTTGATGGTTCTGATACAAATATCTCTCCCATATTTATTAAGCCCCATAGAGGGCACTCTGTCAGCCTAGACACATGGGGGAGGACCTAGGCCCTGTTCCAAATGATATGACAGACTTTGAAGACTTCCCCATGGAAGTCTTCACCCTCCCTGGGGAGCAGAAAGGGAATTGGATGGGGATTGGGAGGAGAACAGGGGAGAAGAAGAGGATGAGGGAACTAGGATTGGCATGTAAAACAAACTTGTTGCACATTTAAATAAAAATATTTAAATAAAAATGTAGAACTTCAGAGAATATGAATGTTTGGATAAACTATAATAGTTTCAGACAAGAAAATCTCATTTTATATAAAATATTATGAACAACTAAACCCTGAAAAGATTCAGAACAGCTAAAAATTTTGCTAAAGGAAATAGGACATACAGGGTTCCACCTATAGGATATATGAAAAATATTACCACACACAGAATTAAGATAAAAAGAAAAGGGGATTTTAGTGTATGAAGTACTCTGTATGATATTCTAATGCTATGTGTCATTTGTTTTAAACCCATACAAAATGTAAGCATGAAGGATTACTATGGACTTTGTGTGATAATTGTCAAAGCAGCTTTATCAATTGTCACAGTTATGCTATTTGGGTGAGAATGGTGATAATGGGAAGGCCAGGCATGCATCCCTCAAGTGTTTGTAACAAAAAAGATAGAGATGATGAAATATTTATCCTCTACCCACACATAAGTGTTTCTTTCATTCCCCCGTGAAAGATACTTCTTTTTCAGCAAATAAAAACTATCGCAGATGTCCACAACTGGTTTAAATGAAGAGATTGACTATGGGTTTCCTGATCCAATTGTTAACATTTGTCATGCAATCCCTATACAAGGCTTAGGGAAAACTGAAGAATAGAGAGCTAGGTATTGTCCTCTTGACATAACTGGGAAGTTGCATCCATAAAATCTTAACAAAATGGTTACCTAAATAAGACTTATAGGATGACATCAGTTAAATGCCAATGTCACCAGAAAAAAATCTGTAAGGTCCCACCATTAGATGAACAGCTACAGTAGTCAAATGTTCTACTAAGAATAAGGGAATCAGTTTTCTCCAGGGTCATCACATCAGTCCTATAAACATAAAAGCAATTCTCAGGAGTGTTAATGTGGTACACACACAAACACACACACACACACACACACACACACACACACACACACACAAATAAATGATAACTAAAGAAGAGATCATGAATTTGTGAGGAGTCAGACATGGGGAGGGAAGGCCAGGAGTCATGTATATGAGGCATGAACTTCTCAAAAAATAAATTTTTAAATCTGCTTTTAAAGTAACATATGATCACTTTTAATCTTTTACTGCTACTTTAATGATATTTTAAACTCATTCTAACTTAAGGGGAAACTCAGAATGCACAGGTTCATAGACTCTTTCAACCCACATATTGAATAAATCCCCAAAGAACATAAACCTCCTTACTAAGATGAATTATTTTTGAATTGGTGGAGTTACATTATGAGAACTTCATGGGGATTTTGTGACATAATGGTGGGATAATCAAATGAAACTCAATAGTGTTCTTATAAAAATTACAGTAGATCTGACTTCTGTACAAAATTAAGTGACTCAGCCATTTACAACCTAAAGACTTATTTCTTTTAAGACAATGAATTAGAGCTTGACATAAAACTGTGACTGATAGGATAAACTGTAAATATAATTGGCATTTATAGTCATGGAAAATACTTGTGAAACCCTGAAATTCATAACTGATTTAGAATGCCTCTTATATGTTTATATAGTAGATTTAAAATTGCTTATTATTCTGTGCTTAAATACTCTTAAACTTTCAATTCAAAATAATCATTCTGAAGGGCAGATATTGTGATTCAACTTTCTAACAGTTTTACAAACTATGAGGGAAGACTGAAAATTCTTTACTAATGTTATTACCTCCTCTTCCTACATGTGGGTTAGAACAGTAAGAATTGTCCACACCATCCCTGTGGTGATTATCCAGTCTTCAGGCTACACAAGTCTTGCCTTCTTGTCTTGATGGTAAGGAAAATAGAATGAAAACCACACAGCACACAGGACAATTGAGAAAGCTTTCCTGTGACCATCATGAGACCTCCTCATCTATCAGGTTCTTATTGGATCAGGGGAAATCTGAATCCAATCCAATCCAAATAATCCTCCATGTCTAGAAAGCTTTAGATCTATAGGCATGCTGATGTTCAGACTTGTGTTTCTCCTTCTTTGAAGGCACAGTAGACTGGGGGGGGAGGGAGGGTAAAAGAAATATTTAAAACACCGTTCTTAGGAAGAGAAAAGCAACCTGATTTTTAAAATTGTGTTGAAAGTTGACACTGCCTGTGAGTGAGTGCTATTTAAAATAATGAAAGGCTGAAATTTTATAACTTTTATTTCAGAACAGAGCAAGGAACGGAAAATTTAACTTGGTTGTTTTGCGGTGATGAAGATGTGAGACTATACAAGGAGGCAACCTTGACAAGAATCAATGAATGAAGTTATATGGTCATCAGCATACAAGAAATTAGAATTTGGAGACAGGGTTACTCAATATAGGCATAGTCTAGTCTGTTCACATTCATTCTTTTGTTAAGTATCTGTTTAATAGACAGAACTATAAAACTATAAGACTAGGTTAATAATCTCATCTTCAGAAAATGATTGTTCACATTTAAGATATTTATTTATAAGATTCTGGATTAAGTTCTACTCATTAGTAAAGGCATACCTTGTTAGAAGGTAACATACAAAATAGAAGATGTTGTAAGGAAATTCAAATAGAAGTTTCTTTCATCTCTACTTGTATTCATCTCCCAAAAGCTGTCCTGAGTTATTGAGGGTAGTGCCTTGCCATGACCATCACATAGGAAAATGCCCTGATTATCAACAAAAGGAGATAATGGTAATTAAAATATAGTCTGACCTATATTTTCCCAGCAATGTGATAGTTTATTTTATTTAAATTAATTTTCCCTGGAAATAAGATGTCATGAGAAATAATTTTCAATTTCTTAAAGTCCAAGTTCTATCAAATTTCTAAGCCAAAATTTTCTGCTGAGCCCCTACATGGGAGACTGAGTATTTGTTCCATGCCTAGAATTGGGGAAAGACGTCCAAAAGATGAGCAGATTGTAGATTTCATGGAAATCACTGTGGTCGTATTATTTCATGCCCCTGACTAACATCAGTGGAAAACAGGAGTTTAGGACATGTTTGTTTTCTTATTCTAGCATCACAAACTATGCTTGGTCCTTGGACTGTACTTATACCTTCAGTAAATTAGATTAGGGGCCAGTGATTAATTTTACCAAGAACTGCAAATGGAATAGATAAAGGTCTACTTTCTCTTATCAAAGAAGTGGGAGCCCCACTCAAAGTCAAAATGAGTAAGAACAGCATGAGTCTCCCATGATTTACTTGGGCTCTTTGTATTTCTGACTTTCAATTGATCATTTCCTACTCAGCTGAGAGTCTTATCTAAAATCAAGAAAGGTCCTGGGAGAGTGAAGGTTAAAGAAAACTACTGGAGGGAAAAGTTACACCTTCCTCTTACAAGGCTCTGACCTCTTGTGGGTGTCAAGTAAATTAGTAAAAGCAACCCTCTTAAAACTTCTTTTGTTCTCAAGGTACAAGTATAAGATTAGCTAAATTGTGTGCCACTATTTCCTAGTGGCGCCTGGGTCACCTGGTCCAGTCTTGATATGAAGGTTTGTGTTTAGTCTTATTATAACTTACTATGCCTTTTTATAATGATATGAGTGAGAGGCCTGTTCTTTCCTGTAGGGAAAAAGAGTAGTGAATAGGGCTGGGAGGTGGGGCAGAAGGGTAGGGGCACTGGAAGAAGAGGAAGGAGGGAAGGTTATGATCAGAATAAGAGAAGATAAATAAGTGATAAAAGGATCAGCTATAATTTTGATTACTTTTTAATACTTTTACTTACATTTTGCAATGTAAATATTAAAAATAAAATGATCATTCAAAGCTTTATTTTTTACATATGCATTATTCAATTATTTAATTTAAATTAAAAATCTTATTTTTCATATCAATCCATGTTCCCTCTCCCTCCTATCCTGCCACTCCCACCTTAGGGAGGATGAGGACTCCCATTGGGTCATCAAAGTCTGTCACATCATTTGGCGCAGGACCTAGGCATGTATCTAAGCTGAGAGAGTATTCTCCCATTGGGAATGGGCTCTAAAAAGCCCATTTGTGCACTAGGGATAAATACTGGTTTCACTGCCATTGGCCCCATAGACTATCCAAGCCCCCCTACTGACACCCACATTCAGGGGGCCTAGTTCAATCTCATGCATGTTCCCCAGCTGTCAGTTTAGAATCCATGAGCTCCCACTTGCTCCGTTCAGCTGTTTCTGTGGGTTTCCCCACAGACCTCTTTGTTCATCACTCCATCCTTTCTACAACTGAACTCCAGGAATTCAGCTCAGTGCTTAGCTGTGAATCTCTGTTTTATTTTTAGGGTTATTGTTATACTGGGGGGGAAAAAGTAACTATATGAAACCTAAAAATAATTAATACTTAGTTATCACTTGACCTTCAAAAGGAGGGAAATAAATACATGTCATTTTCCTAGGTATTTAGTGTATCTTGTAATGGAATGTCAAACTATTAAAAGCATATCCAAGAAAAATAAATAAAATATTTCATTTGATGAATTGAATATATATGGACTAATACTAAGTAGCAGAAAGTTATTTTAATGCCTGAAATTAATTTTATATGAGGTAGACCTCAAAATAATAATATCACTTCATGTAACATCTCCCTGAAATGATTACACCTTTCAGTTTTCAGACTTGATTACTCAGTCCTCGAATCTCAACATTCTGGAAGCAGAGGCAGGCAGATCTCTGTGCATAAGAGGCCAGCCTATCACTATAGTAAGTTCCAGACCATCAAGGATTACATAGTATATCTTGTCTAATAAATAATAAATATTAATAATACTTTATAATAATAATGTTATGAAAAATGTGATCCAAAAGTCATTGTTTGAAAAACATATGCTTATTCTGTATAATATACTCTGGCCCAGTACACAGATATATTCCCATTTTTTTGCATATAACATTTTTATTGATTCTCTGAGAAGTACACATCATGCACCCCATCACAATCCATTCCCTATTGGTCCATGTCTGAAGCCCCTTGTGACTTTCTCTCTTCTCCAAAAGAAGTAAAAAAAAAAAAAAGAAAAGAAAAAGAACCACTTTGTTACCTATCTACTCATTGTGGCATGGGTAAATTCTTAGCAGCTTGTCCCTTAAACAGAACAGAGAACTTCCCCTCCCAAGCCCCTGCCAGAAGCCATCAATTGTGGAGAGCTACACTTCAGCATCCCCAATACACTTTTTAAGAGTTCTCTTTGGTAGCTTACTGACTAGGATTTTACTTTAGTGAGGAAATGGGGGACTAGAAGGGGTGAGGTTCTCACAGAAACTTCATGTTTGTGGCTATTCTGTTGGTAGAAACTCTGTAGAGGCCTGTGATCCATGCTCCTGCAGACTGAAAAGCAAGGATGCTACTTTTCCTGTGATATTGATGATGGCACACACACATATTTACAGTTCTTTAAGCCCATTAACAAGTTTTGTGTTTTAGGAAGACTTAATTAATGCTTGGAGCTCTTTGCTTTTCTTGAGACAGGAGTTTCCCAAACTTTCCAGAGAGTTTTCCCTGTTTAGAATATGGGATATATTTATACAGACATAAAGCTAAGATTATCTGGTAGAAAACCAGAGACAATGTCCCTTAGATTCCCTAATCCTAGGTGATATGCAGCTAGTGACAACATGACAGGCAATAGTTCTACATACAGTAGAGCTATAGTCCATTCCCATACCAATGAAGAAACAACATTTCAAAAGCACTTTCAAGTTTCCAAATTAAATCAACTACAGTGGAAAGTAGCTTGGAAGTGAGAAAAATGACTGTTGAATGAACAAAGCAAGCTCAGAAATTCACTTTACACAAGAGATTTGAAATGCATGTTCACACTTAGAAGTTCTCAGGGGGAGGGGGGATACCACATAGCATAAACCTTGTGTTTAACATGGGTTGTCCTCTATGGCTCTGCTTTAAATTTCTTGGTATCCAGACTAACTGTCATTCAGACACTATTAACTAACAGCTTAAGAAACAGGGTTTTCTAAATCATGCAGATATTGATAACTAATCTATAACTCAAACAGTAACTTGCCCAACAGCAGCACACAGCCAGGTTTTCCTGCACATTTATTGTTATAGAGTTGATTTCTAAGTATGGTTTACACATTAGCTACATTACAAGTCCAATAACTACTGGGGGATTAGACACCTAATATCCATTAAGTGAACTGTAAGAAAGAAATCTATTTGATTTATTTAGATGCCTCAGTACTATGGAAATCATTTGATACAAGTTAATTACATGGATACATACTTGAAAACATGCTGTGCAAACTTTATGTGAGACAAATAAATACTAGCAAATATTGACATCGATTTTGTTACACTGTCTTTTCACTAATTTTATATTAAATCTTTTAATTATTTTGTAATGTTTACTAGTTAACTTTTTTTCTAGTAAAGAAATACCTTTATTGGGGTGAAGACACACACACACACACACACACACACACACACACACACACAGCAAATATACACAGAAAGACATTCTGCAAAACTGATGGGGGAGGACTCGGTAGTCCTCTCCTTGATGTCTGAGGGATTTCTAAGTCTTTGAAGCGTTTTTCTCCCACAATTTAGTGTTGGCCAGTTTGAAAATGGATGACTGATTAGCCCATATCCTTGAGTAAATCTGTACTAATTGACCTTAAACTTGTTGAACCAGCCCATCAGCAAGGGGTCATATTGGAAGGAGAAAAGTCCCGAGATGTTTTTATGTCAAGATTATGTTTCCAGTCAAGAGGGTGAAGAAGAGGCTAGCTATCTTAGAAGCTCTCTGTCTCTGTTGCCTGGTCATACATGTCCCCATTCCTAACCGCCTACGAAAAATCTGTTTAACTCCTAGTCACATATGCCCCTCTCAGAGGTCACCCTAACTGTTAGGGGCTTGGAGATACCGTCTTTACTGCTCTTTTATCTGTCAAAAGGTCCAGTGAGGGAGCAGAGGCAGTCAGAGAATCTCAGAAGAGGGCTCAGTCCAAAACATAAGACAGCCACTTGGTGATAGAGTATATCCTCGAACCATTATTTGTCCGTGAGGTAGGGCCAGTATACCAAACTTGAGACTGCTAGTGCAGAGTAGTTAACGAGTTTCCTTACTTTCAACAAAGACTGAAGAGCAAAAGAAGGTGCTGGTGAGAAAGCAGAATGTGCCCCCTAGTGGCCCGTATGCGTTTAGGTCCCAAAGAAGGTGGGCTGGTCTTTAGTAGTGAGAGGAGGCCCACACAGAATACTGAGGTCAACTGGCACTACTAAGAATTTCAGTTTAGGAGAACACATTACTTGTGCTTTTCTTGGGTGGAATTTTAAAGTCATGTCAAACCTGTTTTTATATGGGTACTCAGAAACATTTAAAGATTGTCATATTTTCTGTTTATTTGCCTGCTTGTATCATTGAAAGTTATTAGTAATTAAACCAAGGTTTTAGCCCAGCTTAGTGGCAGTTTCCTGCAGTCCCAACTGCTTGTTAAGCTGAAGGAGAAGGCTTGCTTTGGTTCAAGAAATCCAGACCAAGCTGAGCAGCTTAGTGAAACACTAGCTCAAGAAAAACGGAACAGGTTCATTGTGGTTACAACTATGGGGTACTCTTGTGTAGTGACAATGTCTTTGGATGTTCAAGAAGCATGTGTACATGTTGTAATTAAACAGTGTATTTGGCAAGTAAATGAGATATAAAAAGGAACTAATGAAGTGTAACTTAAAGTGTGAGTTTAAAATGTGTGGTTTAAAACAAATTAGGTGATAGGTGAAATGCGAAGGCAGAAAAAATAACACCAGTCAAATGACTATATCCAAATATTGCCTAACCAAAGCTACGATAAATGAATATCTTAATCACATATGTGCATGAACTTGAGTTACTAATTCCCACCCAACCCCCTTCCCAGTTGTTCCTGGAAACAGCTGCAGCCTCTCCATCATAGCTGTAATTGCTCCTGTTGAGGCAATGAGAAGAAAACGGGTTGTCCTTATGGTGCTTCTAATGCACACATTGCTTAAACCATAAATAGTGTTTCATGTTTTAAATTAATAACCAACTCATCATAGTGTGATTTAGTGTTTTGGCCTCCCTTACAGAATTCAGAGCTTTAGAATACGGAGTCCACATTTCTGCTTGGGAATTAGCTCTAAGGAGTGCATAGACGGCATTTCCTTTACCCTGTGCACACTCTCAGTGAGCTATCCTCCTTCAGCTCTGCTTCAGCCATTTAAGTTGATAGCCTGACTACTGATAATGAATACACCCTTTAAACCAATGGTTCTCAACCTCAGTCTGGGTCGTGACCCCCTTGGCAAATCTCTATTTCCAAACTGTATTATGATTCATCATAGTAGCAAAATTACAGTTATGAAGTAGCAATGAAAATAATTTTATGGTTTGATGTCACAAAATGAGGAACTGTATTAAAAGGCCACAGCAGTAGGAAGGTAGAGAACCACTACTTTAAACTACTATGATAACCTCTAAAATGATCTGGAGCATCTCCAGTCTGTCAGTCCTATGAACTAAGCATGGTGGCCATCAGCCCTGCCTCCATTCCTGTCTCGTTTTTCTCTTGTACAGTCCACACTTTACCTGACATTCTTTTTTCTTCCACTGCTCTTGTCCAGACTCCAAATGCATACCTCCTATAACATAGGCCTATGCCACCATGTGTACCAATATCTGTGCATCACTGCTTATAGGCCAACAGAAAAAAATATTAAATCACTAATTACAACTCAACTGGTGTTATTGTTGGGAATATGGAACTTAGGAAATTCAAATAACTTTACTTGAAGAGAGTAGGTCAAATGGGAGGATATGAAATACTTAAGGAAGAGTTGTTGACAATAAGCTAGAATATGAAATTGCTATGTTCATAATATATATTGACCTTTTGAGTGTTTACCAATCAAGTATTGAGTACATAATTGGATTTATTTTCAATGTGTTTCATTGCAGACATATACATACACTGGCATTAATATTCTTTCAACAAACCTCCAGGCTTCTGAGACTTAAGTCCATATTTCTGTGTGCTTTCTTGTATAATAACCTTTAGTGGAACACCTTCACTAGCTTAGTGAGAATCCTCTTTGATATCCAACTGTCCTCACTATCAAGTCCTCATCATTCAGGCAGTGTCTGAGTACATCAAGAAATCTTCGTGGCAGGTCTGCCTGGCACCTAGAAGTCACCCACAGGGCAGCCTGGATCCTCAGAGTCCAGGCTGTCTGAAGCATCCACAAGACACCACAAGGTTGGGTGTCAATATGATGAGCAAGTATATGGTCATGAATTTGGAGAGAAAGAGAGGTAGAATTGTTTATTTTCTGTCTTAGGAGATGGTTCTGAAGAAAGGGGTTGGTGCTGAGAGAAATGGGCTGAGGTTGGTAGACAGGTTGTCATCAGGAACCAGGATGACATCTTGGCCAAGGCTGCTGCCTAGGACCATATCTGCATCTGCAGATGCTGGAGTCTATGTTGACATCCATGACACCTGTGGCTGCCAGGGCTAGGGGGATACCCAGGGTATAGGCTGCCACCTGTGACCATTGTGGTGTCCATGGACCCTGCTGCCACTGGGGCCATGGTGGTCTGTGTGGATAATGCTGCCCCCCATGGAACATGATGACATTGGGCTTGTGTTGCTGCTGGGGGCCATGTCTGGATCCATTCCCCTGCAGCAACCAGGGTCTTTGTTGATGTCCAGGGCTTCAGTGACCACTGAAGGACATACAGATATCTGGGTTCTGGTCAAACAGCCGAATCCATGTTGGTCTCCAAGGGCCATGTTTCTGTTGCAAACATGCTAATCTCGATGGTGTGTGCCAACACACAAGGCTATAGTGACTTCCAAACCTTGGCATCTAGGGAGGGGCTATGGGTGCAGATATGTCCCTCCTGCAGCCAGTATGGGTCTAAGTTGAAGTCTGTGGCTCCAGATACCATCAAAAGCTGTGCTGAAGCAAGGGATCTAGGCAAGCCACCTGGGTCCATGATAACATTTGAGGCCAGGCTGCTACAGAGGACCATGTTTGTGTCCATGGTCCTACCATAGTTGGGGTCTTTGTTGTCTGTGGCCTGTCTAGAAGGCATCCTGCGGCCATATTGGTCTCCTACTGTGACAGGGGCTAGCCATGGTGTCTTCTGAGCCAGGGCTGCTGCTGAGGGCCATGTCTGGGTCCATAGACTTTCAGCATCCAGGAACTGTGTTGATGTCCATGGTTCCTTACAACATCAAAGACAATGCCAATGCCAGGGGTCTGGGCTGCCAATTGGAGCCATTTTGCTGACCAACGGCTTTGCTACCATGGAGCCAGGTCAATCCTAGAGGCCTGCACAGCCACACAGTTGAGACCCAGGCTGATGCCATGGGGCATAATTGGGTCCATGGTCCAACAGCAGCCAGGACCTTAACTGATATCCATGGCTTGTGTTGCCACAGGGGGTCATAGGAACCAAATGTGTTGAAATACAATGGCAGTGCTGAGCCAGCCCAGCCTCACACTGGACACTAAAACAGGAGAGCTGGTGCTGCCCACCTCCATAGCAGAGCTGATCCAGCACTCAGGAAAGATGGCCCCACCCAACACTGTGGCTGTGGAGGTGCTGTTCCTGGTGGCATGGACTCTGCCCCTCATCTGAGGGTGTGTTCTCAACAACCAAGATCAACCAGCTTGATTACCACCACAAGCCACATCCTGGGCCTTGGCTTGGCCATCCTAAAGTCTGCCTCGTCTATGACATTCTGGAGTGCATGAGGAGACTGGTCCAGTAGAAAAGATAACTGCTGAATCTCCAGGACTCAGGGCAGGATGTCCAAGAGGAGTTTCCATGAGGTCTCTGTTGTGATAGTGTACCAGAAACCAGCGGTCTTGAAGCAGACCAATGACTCATTAAAATAAACATTTTGATGTTCATTTTAACATTTGATGTAATGAACATTTGATGGATCAGCTCTGCTATGTAGGAATCAGTGGAGCTGATTGAAGAAAATGGGCATACTGCATGACACACCACAGCTCCAGATGCCACTAGAATGAATGAAGATGTGTTAGAAAAATGGAGGATAGAGGAGATTTTGTTGTTTTGTTTTTAATTAATTGGGAGGGTGCATAATGCAGGGGTGAGGGGTGGATATGAAGGAACTGGGAAGTGAGTGGGATTGGGATACATGATGTGAAATTATCAAAGAATCAAAACTGAATTCTGTTTAAAAAACAAAAGAATCCAGTGCCATTTGCTTAATGAAATTCCTTAAAAAAAAAAAATGTCTCTTTGTTTGCAACGTCCACGCACTTAGCATCCCTCCTCTGGGCTTCACACTGCACATGCTATGTTTGTACTTCTGCCAAATCTCTCTCCATTACTGCAAATCCTATTGAATCAGTCTGCATATCTATTAGAGTAGTCCTGAATAAAACTGTATTTTCTCTCTTTTAGTAATTGTCACTTAATATAACTACTAGTAATCTGCATTATTGCATACAGTATTAGAAATACTAGAGAGGTATCTATTCATTTTGGAAGAACCAGAATTCCGTAATGAGAGTGTAATACAGCTATATAATAGAGGACTACACAACCAGCATCAGTCCCTCTCTTCCAGACTTAGTAATAGATTGGACTGGAGAAGGGATAGAAACACGATCTGTGTCGCCACCTGCTGCTTCATTGTATTATTGCATACTGCTTTTAGTAAGCACTGAATTTAATAAAATGCTCTTTCAGCAGTTAATTTTGTTAAATGTTTTATGATAAGTTTAATAGAATTACAGACAAATTAACACTGTACAAAACACATAAACACTCTATTTTTACTAAAATCTTTTTGATCTTAAAATGATAGCTTTCAGTCTCAAGCAAAGGTAAGCCATTCTCCACATAACAGCTCAAAGAAAGAAAATCAGTATGTAATTTTTAACATGCTTTTGAGTGAAATTTGCTCAAGAACATAGTTAAGTGAAATGTTATTAAATCAGAACTGGTTAAGCAAATTCTAGAAAATTACCTCATCAAGGGTCAAGGGGCTTACAGTATCTAAGCAAGAGTGTATTCCAACAAGAAAGATAGATTCAGGAGAGACAGCACATTTATGAAGATCACACATATCATACACATCGTTGTCTTCACCTGGGACATGTATATGCTACTATTGGAAGTGGATCTTTGGAGTACACCCAATTTGTGGGTTATTAATGGAATTATGAATAAGACCTGACTGAGTGTAGGTGACAACAGCCAGAAAAGGAAAAGTGTGAAATGTTGTAAATTTAAGGATGGGTTCCTGCATCTGGGATGTCTCCTGTGACAACTGGCAAAACCACTTCACTTTCCCACGCAAGTTGTCACCTGTTCCCCCTTCTCCCACAGCAGATTTTACTTTTCAGTGTGGTTGTTGAGGTGAATGGAGCTGTGAGGGGAAAGCACTGAGCCACCATGCAAGTCAAGTGTGGCACCTTCCCTCTTCATGAGTGAGAGGAGAAATGTGAGTCTGCACTGGGAAAGTGCAGACTCGAATTTCAAATTCTAGCTAAACACCCGCGGACTGGGATTCTCCTGAATATGAGTTCCCTGTGTGTGGAAGAGTTTGTCATCCTCTGTCCTTACACATCTTTCCCTGACCCAAGCATCTGATACTGCCTGTCACCAACTTTCCCGAGCCCCAACTGCACCATGCTAGTCTGTGCTCTGCCTTCTCCAAGAAAACCTCACTTAAAAATCTACCCCTTATCCTATGGCAGCCCTCTCTTTGTGCACAAAAACTTTGCTCTTACTTAACATTTATGAATATATATTTAATGTAATATACTATCTTTCCCAAAATGTGAATACCTGACTTTCATTGTCAATGCCCTAATCATTATCTTAAAGTAGGTACAAATGTCATATAAAATTCATATCCTTTACCATAAGAAGCTTTTCATAATGCACAAATTTCACAGTGAGCCTTCCTTTAACTCATTTCTGCCTTTTTCTTTCTTTTTCCTTCCTTCCTTTATTTTGCTGCTGTTGTCATTGGTACTGGGGACTGAACTCCTTGTACATTAGGCTGGCTAGTACTCTGATCCACAACACCCACCCACCCACCCAGAACCTGCCCTTTTCCGAAGCTGTGCCCTACCTAGCCCACTGCCCCTTTGCTCTGGTTGAGCACTGCACCAGAGGGCGGGTCCAACAATTCAGCTACCTCCAGGGAACTTCCAGGATCTGCTCTGAGCACACTAGACCCACTTATTCACAAGGATCAACCTGATTCCCTGCCTGATCTTTGACTCCGATCCCAGGTCCCCTGCCTGAGGAGAGACCTCCTAGAGAGTTTGGATCACCCAGAGCTACAGACATTGAACTCCTTGACCCACCAAGCCCACTGGGGGAGTAGCAGGTAGAGAGAGAGACCGCACCTGAATCCACTGGAAGAAGCCATGGGAAGACAGCAATACAAGAAAACACCTAACAATAGAAAGACAAATATGACACTATCAGAATCTAGGGACTCTACACTAACTAGACCTGAACACAGCAATACAGATGAGCAGAAGAGAAGGACTTAAAAAATATCATTATTAAAATGATAGAGGCATTCAAAGACTATGTGAGAAAATCCCTTAAAGAAGTGGAAGAAAAACAAACAAAAAATTGGAAGAAATAAATAAATCTCTTAAAGAAAGTAAGAAAAGCCAAGAAACAATCTAACAGTTGAAGGAAACAACTCAAACAGTTCAAGACTGGAAAACTGAACTAGAGACAATAAAGAATACACAAACTGATGCAATGCTGGAAATAGAAAAACTGGGCAAAGTTCAGGAACTACAGATGCAAGGCAATCAAAAAGGCTGAAAGACACTTAAGAAAGTGCTCAACATCCATAGCTATCAGGGACACGCAAATCAAAACAACTTTGAGATACCATCTTATTCCTGCCAGAATGGCTAAAATTAGAAACACCAATGACAACTCATGCTGAAGAGGATATGGAGTAAGGGAATCACTCCTCCACTGCTGGTGGGAGTGCAAACTTGTACAGCCATTTTGGAGAACAGTATGGTGGCTCCTCAAGAAAATGGGAATCAGTCTACCACAGGATCCAGCCATTCTCCTCTTAGGCATATACCAGAATGATCCACATCCATGCAACAAAGACATGTGTTCAACTATGTTCATAGCAGCATTATTTATAATATCAAGAACCTGGAATCAACCTAGATGCCCCTCAACTGAAGCATGGATAAAGAAGATGTAGTACATTTACACAATGGAATACTACTCTGCAGAAAAAAAAAACAATGGAATCTTGAAATTTGGATGGAACTTGACGAAAGCATCCTGAATAAGATAACCCAGTCACAGAAAGAGGAACATGGTATGTACTCACTCATATAGGGATTTTAGACATGGAGCAAAGGATCACCACCCTATAATTTTCACCACCAGAGAAACTAGGATACAAGGAGGATTCTAAGAGATTCATACAAGGTCCCTCACAATGGGGAAGGGGCCAGATCTCATGAGCATATTGGCAGTGGAGGAGCAATAAGTGAACAGGGGGCTAGGAGAAGGTGCAGGGAAGGAGAGGAAAACACATGGGACTAGAAAGATTAAGTCAAGGGAGGAATAGACGAGAGGAGAGACAGACAGATAGACAGACAGACACCATAAAAGAGGGAGCCATTATAGGTTTGAAGAGAAAACTGACTCTAGAGGAATGTCCAGAGACCTATAATACTGACCCCAACTAACAATTTGAGCAACAGTGGAAAGGCTAGCATAAATGCCCTTCCCTGATAATGAGATTGATGACTAACTTATCCACCATTATAGAGCCCTCATCTAGTGACTGATGGAAACAGAAGCAAACACCCACAACTAAACACTGAGCCGAACTTGAATCCAAATGCAGAGAGGGAGGACAAGACCATGCTACAGAAACCCACAGAGACAGCTGACCTGAACAAGGAGGAGCTAATGGAGACCCAGACTGATAGCTGGGAAATCAGCATTGGACAGACTCAGACTCCCTGAACATGGATCTCAGTTAGAAGGCGTGGGCAGTCTAAGGGACCTCTGACAGTTGAACCAGGATGTATTCCTGGTGCAAAAAAGGACTTTGGGACACATTCCCCATGGAGGGATACTCCCTTAACCTAGAGGCAGGAGGGAGGGCATAGTCCCAACTCCAAATGACTTGACAGATATAGATGACCCCTCCAAGAAGGCAACATGAAAGTATATATCACCCCGGAAATCAAGGACTCAGATGCTATTTTGTTCCTGTTGAAAAAAAAAAAAAAAATACTGGCTCTGACCTCCACCGCCCTTCCTCTGCCAGAGTTCCAGGCTCTGGCCAGAGATCTGCCTATCCCTGCAGGACCCGCCTGAGTTTCTGCCTTCAGGATCTTTGACCCCATTGCTGGGCCTCTGCTGGAGGTGAGTCTGGGATCAGTTCAGGTTAAATCCCTCGAACCCTTTCCTGGGAACTATCTGGATTGGCCCCGAATCTTGCTCCCCCATTTCCTATTCCCAGAGAGAGCTGGGCCTCTGCTGGAGCCTGATCTTTGAACCCCATCTCTGGGCCCTTGCCTGACAAGAGAACTCCTAGAGAGCTTGGACTGCCCAGAGCGACAGACATCAAGCTTCTGACCCACTGAAGCCCACCAGGGGAGTGCCGAGAGAGAGAGAGAGAGAGAGAGAGAGAGAGAGAGAGAGAGAGAGAGACAGAGAGACAGAGAGAGAGAGAGAGACAGAGAGAGAGAGAGACAGAGACAGACAGAGACAGAGACAGAGAGAGACAGAGACACAGAGACAGACACAGACACAGAGAGACAAAGACAGAGAGAGAGAAAGACGAGAGAGAGAGAGAGAGAGAGAGAGATCCACCCCACCTGCACCCACTGGAAGAAGCCATGGGAAGACAGCAATACAAGAAAACGTCTAACAATAGAAAGACAAACATGACACCACCAGAATCTAGGGACTCTACACTAACTAGACCTGAACACCCAAAAGCAGATGAAGCAGAAGAGAATGACTTAAAAAAATATCTTCATAAAAATGATAGAGGCCTTCAAAGACAATGTGAGAAAATCACTTAAAGAAATGGAAAAAAGCAAACGAAAAAAAAATAGAAGAACAAATCTCTTAAAGAAATTAAGAAAAGCCAAGAAAAAAATTAAACAGGTGAAGCAAACAGTTCAAGACTTGAAAACTGAAATAGAGACAATAAAGAAAACACAAACTGAAAATAGAAATGCTGGAAATAGAAAAAGTAGGAAATGATCAGGAACTACAGACACAAGCATAACCAACAGAATACAAGAGATGGAAGAGAGAATCTCAGGTGCTGAAGCCAAACTAGAGGAAATAGATTCATTGACCAAAGAAAATCTTAAATCCAGCAAATCCTTAACACAAAACATCCAAGAAATGTGGGACACTGTGGAAAGGCCAAACCTAAGAATAGACATAGAAAAGGAGAAGGAGCCCAGCTCAAAGGTGCAGAAAACATACAAAATCACTGAAGAAAACTCTCCCAATATGAAGAAGGACAAGCCCATGAAAGTACAGGAAGCATACCTAACACCAAATAGACTGGACCAAAGAAAAAAGATGCTCCTTCCACATATAATAATCAAAACACCTAATATACAGAATAAAGAAAGAATATAAAGAGCAGTGAAGGAAAAAGGCCAGGTAATAAATAAAGGCAGACATATCAAAATTACACCTGACTTGTCCATGGAAACTCTCAAGGCCCAAAGGTCATGGATAGATGTTCCACAAGTACAAAGAGGCCATGGATGCCAGCCACACTACTATAACCAGCAAAACTCTCAATCACTATAGATGGAGAAGATAAGATATTTAATGACAAAGCCAGATTTTATAAGACATATCTACAAATCCAGCCCTATAGAAAGTTCTGGGAGGAAAACTCCCAGGAAGTTAACTCTGCTCACAAAGACAAAGGCAATACATAATCCCACTTCACCAGAACCCAAGGGTAAAGCAGGGCAAATATATTCACAATACCACTGCCAACAACAAATCTAAAACAAACAAGCATTAACATGCAATAATCATTGCTTTCCCTCAACATTAATGGTCTTAACTTGCCTATAAAAAGACAAAGGCTAACAGAATGAATATGAAGACAGAATCCATCCATCTGCTCCATACAAGAAACAGTTCTAAGCTTTAAAGACAGACACTACCTCATGGTAAAGGGTTGGGAAAAGATCTTCCAATCAAATGAACTCAAGAAGCAAGCAGGTGTGGCTATCCTAATATCTAACAAGTTAGACTTCAAACCAAAATCAATCAAAAGAGATGAAGACGCTCATTTCATATTCATCACAGGAGAAATCCATCAGCAAAAAGTCTCAATTATGGACATCTATGCCCCAAATACTAAGGCACCCACATTCATAAAAGAAATGCTACTAAAACTGAAAGCCCACATAAAACCTCACACACTCATAATGGGAGATGACAACACTCATACTCACTGCTAGACAGGACCACCAGACAGAAACTTAACAAAGAAACAAAAGAACTAACAGGAGTTATGTCTCAAATGGGTTTAACATATATCTCAACAATAACACAAATCACAGAAACCCTATAAATTTATGGAAACTAAACAATGTGCAATTGCACACTCACTGGGTCAAGGAATAAAGAACCAAATTAAAGACTTCTTAGAATTGAATGAGAATGAAGACACAACATATCCAAACTTAAGGGACACTTTAAAAGCAGTGCTAAGAGGAAAGTTCATTGCACTAAGTGCCCATATGCAGAAAATGAAGGATAGTCACATTAGAGAATTAATAGCACAACTGGACACTCTAGAACAGAAAGAAGCAAACTCATTCCGAGGAGTAGATGCCAGGAAATAATCAATTTGAGGGCTGAAATCAATAAAGTAGAAACTAGAAAAATGATACAAAGACTCAATGTAACAAAGAGTTGGTTCTTAGAGAAAATCAACAAGATAGTCAAACCTTTATCCAATCTAATAAAAAACACAGAGAGAGAACCTGTAAATCAAGAAAATCAGAAATGAAAAGGGGGACATTCAAATGGACACTGAGGAAATTCAGAGACTCTTCAGGTTATACTTTGAAAACCTGTACTCCACAGAATTTGAAAATTCAAAGAAAATGGACAAATTTCTGGATAACTGTCATTTACCAAAATTAAATCTAGAACAGATAAGCAATTTAAATGGACCAATAGCCCCCAATGAAATAGAAGCAGTCATCAAAAGTCTCCCTACCAAAAAAAAAAAAAAAAAGCCCAGGGCCAAATGGCCGCAGCGCAGAATTCTACCAGAAATTTAAAGAAGAGCTAATACCAATACTCCTCAAAATGTTACACACAATAGAATCAGAAGATTCATTACCAAACTGTTTTTATGAGGCTACAATTACCTTGGTACCCAAGCCACAAAAAGACACCACTAAGAAAGAAAACTACACACCAATGTCCCTCATGAATATTGACATAAAAATACTCAATAAAACACTGGCAAATTGAATCCAAAAACACATCAGAGAAATCATCCACCTTGACCAAGTAGGCTTCATCCCTGGTTTGCAGAGATGTTTCAAAAATTGAAAATCTATCAATGTAATCCACCATATAAACAAACTGAAAAAGAATAAACATATGATCATCTCACTAGATGCTGAAAAAAACTTTGATAAAATCCAACACCCCTTCATGATAAAGGTCTTGGAGAGACCAGGGTTAACAGGAACATACCTAAAGATAATAAAAACAGAAAAACAGTATACAGTAAATTAACAGCCAACATCAAACTAAATGGAGAGAAGCTTAATGTGATTCCTCTAAAATCAGGAACAACACAAGGTTGACCACTCTCTCCATATCTTCAATAGTGTACTTGAAGTTCTAGCTAGAGTAATAAGACAACAAAAGGAGATCAAGGGGATAATTTGACAAGAAAGAAGTAAAACTTTCCCTATTTGCAGATGATATGATAGTTTGCATACCTAAAAAAACTCTACCAGAGAACTCCAACAGCTGAGAAACACCATCAGCAAAGTGGCAGGATAAAAGATTTACTCTAAAAAAATAGTAGCTCTATTATGTACAGATGATAAAGGGGCTGAGAAAGAAATTAGAGAAACATCACAAACAACGTAAAATATCTTGGGGTAATGCTAACTAAACAAGTAAAAGACATGTATAACAAGAACTTTCTCTCAAGAAATAAATTAATGAACACACCAGGAAATGGAAAGATCTTTCATGCTCATGGATAGGCAGGATCAACATAGTAAAAATGACAATTTTGCCAAAAGCAATCTACAGATTCAATGCAATTCCCATCAAAATCCCAGAACGATTCTTGAAAGAATAATACTCAATTTTATATGGAAAAACAAAAGACACAGGAAAGCCACAACAACCCTGTACAACAAAGAATCTTCCAGAGGCATCACCATCCTTGACTTCAATCTCTACAGTCCTAAAAACATCTTGGCATTGGCACAAAAACAGGCAGCTAGACCAATGAAATCAAATAAAAATCCTTATATTAACCTACACACCTATGAACACCTAATTTTTAACAAATCAGTTAAAATTATACAGTGGAAAAAAGAACACATCTTCAATAAATGGTGCTGGCACAACTGGATGCTTGTGTGTCGAAGACTACAGATAGATCCAAATTTATCACCATGCACAAAAGTTAAATCCAAATGGAACAAAGACCTCAACATAAATCCAGCCACAATGAACCTCTTAGAAGGGAAAGTTGGAGGTACCCTTGAACAAATTGATACAAGAGACTGTTTCCTGAACATGACACCAGTAGCACAGACACTAAGATCAACAATTAATAAATGGGACCTCCTGAAATTGAAAAGCTTCTCTAAGGCAAAGGACACAGTCAACAGACAAAAAGGCAGCCCACAAAATGGGAAAAGATCTTCACCATCCCCATATCTGAGAGAGGGCCAATTTCCAAAATATAGAAAAGACTCAAGAAGCTAGTAACCAAAACACCAAATAATACAATTAAAAATTGGGGTACAGAGGTAAATAGGGAATTCTCAATAGAGGAATATAGAATGGCTGAAAGACACTTAAGAAAGTGCTCAACATCCTTAGCCATTAGGGAAGTGCAAATCAAAATAACTCTGAGATACCATCTTACTCCTGTCAGAATGGCTAAAATAAAAAACACCAAAGACCAAAGACAGTTTATGCCGGAGACGATGTGAAGAAAGGGGTATACTCCTCCAATGTTGGTGGGAGTGCAAACTCCTATAGTCACTTTGGAAATCAGTATGGCAGTTCCTCAGTGAGATGGTAATCAGTCTACCACAAGATCCAGCAATTCCCCTCTTAGGAATATACCCAAAAGATATGTTCATGCAACAAGGACATCTGTTCAACTATGTTCATCACAACATTATTTGTGATAGCCAGAACCTGAAAGCAACCTATGTGTCCCTCAACAAAAGAGTGAGTATAGAAATTTTGGTCCATTTACACAGCAGAAAAAAAAAAAGATAATGCAATCTTGAAATTTGCAGGCAAAGAGATGAAAGTAGAAGAAACCATCCTGAGTGATGTAACCCAATCAAAAAAGTCAAACATGGTATGTACTCCCTCATAAATGAATTTTAGACATACAACAGAGGATTGCCAGCCTACAATCTATAGAGAAGCTAGGAAACAAGAAGGACCCTAAGAGAGACATACATGGTCCCTCACAAAAGGGGAAAGAAACTAGATCTCCTGAGCAAATCAGGAGCAGGTGGTGGGGGGAGAAGAAGTTTGGAGAAAGAGAAGGAGAGAAGAGGAGGGGAGAAGAGAATATAAGGGAGCAGTAAAATTGAGTCAGGGAAAGAATAGAGAAAACAAAACAAAACAAAAAAAAAAAAAAAGAAAAGAGATACCATAATAGAGGGGGCTATTATAAGCATAAAGAGAAATCTCACACTAGTGAAATGTCTAGAGGTCACAAGGGTGACCATAACTAACAAGCTAAGCCATAGTGGTGAGAATAGTTTAAATGCCCTTTCTTGATAATGAGATTGATGACTACCTCATATGCCATCCTAGAGCCTTTATCAAGTAGCTAATGGAGGCAGAAGTAGACACCCACAGCTGAACACTTAGTGCAGGACTTCAGAAGCCCATTCTCCATGGAAGGAGACTCCCTTAGCCTAGAGACATGAGGGTGGTTCTAGGCACTACCCCAAATGATTTGTTTGATTTTGATGATCCCTCATTGAAGGCCTCAACCTCCCTGGGGAGTAGATGGGGTATTGAATGAAGGAGGTTTGTGGGGGTCATGGGAGGTAGAGGGAACTGGGATTGATATGTAAAATAAGAAAAAAATATTTAAAAGATAAAATTAAATTAATTATGTTACAGTAATTCTCATAAACTATTACAAACTGGGCTACAAACATAGTATATATCCTGGGCCGGGCATAGTCTGTACTATAATTCGCAACTATATACCTGGCTAGCACCCCAGCCAAGTAAAAGAACAAAATCCCAACAAAACCTATGACAAAGAGCAAGGTCAGAGAGACTTTCCCCTATATCATCGCCACATTTGATAGCCTCAAACATGATTGCAGCCACAGCAGTTCTCATGAGGCGAAGCACAGCTCCTGCCTTGAGGTTAAGTGCTTCTTTCCTGAAAGCCTATGGAGTTCTTAACCAGGGAATCATTTCAGGGTTGGAGCAGTGTGTCCTTGCTAAGTCTGCATAGGACAATAACTGGGTAAGAGGCCCTGAATTTTTGGAACCCTTGATCTTTGTAAACTCAGCATGCAGAGCTGTGTTCCCCAACACAATGACCCTCACCTATTCAATTAAAGAGAACATTTTATCGTTTTTAAATTGTCAGAAGCAACACTTTTCTGCCTTTCCTCATTAAGTACAATATGATTTTCTTAAAGAAAAGCATTGCTGATAATAAAGAAATTGTAACAGGCAGGGAGCATAAATGACACAGACATGTTTGACCAAAAAACAGTTCACCTCAGAAACAACACTGCTGACCACACCATGTTACACTGAATTGTACATGATTTGACTCATGAATTATTCCTGGAACTATCTGCTTAGTATTTGTGCCACACAGCTGACACTGCATGAAGTAAAACCACAGGTGAGAGAACTATACTGTGTGTACAGAGATTTTTAACTCCGTTACTAATAAAGTAAATGAAACTAAAAGAGTGAGAAATAATTTAAGACTCAGAATATAGAAAAGAATAATACACCAGATCGGAAATTTTTTTTTATAAAAATTTGATACGGAGCTGTAAGTTTTGGAAGTGTCTCTAGGGTAGCATAGTGAATGACTAATGTAGTTCTATACTTCTATCTACTGCAGCAACACTTCTGAGAAATGTATTCCCCAAAGATCCTCATACAGGTATGTACTAAAGGTGATGTATAAAGATATTTTCTTCTGTGATGTGTATGTAGTCTGTTTCTGTGGGAATGAATGTGAAAGAATACCTAATAGCCACAATATCAGAAGTAAAAGACGTTTTTTATGAGAATATTTTAGCAACAGGACAAGATTCATACTATAATTTATGGCAATTAAAATACACATATAAAGCATTATTGCATTTTTTGTTTGTTTCTTTTTAACTTTGTATTTATTCTTTATGGATTTCATACCATGCACCCTGATCCCATTCATCTCCCTACCCCTTCACATCTGCCCTATAAACCTGCAATCCCCCCACACACACAACTCCTCCCAAAAAACAAAACAAAATAAATTTTAAGAAAAAAGAAAAATGTTTTCATCATGGAAGACACAATGTGAAACAGTGTGTCATACAATGCACCCTGAGTGCATATGCACATCTTTACTTACAAGTGTTCATTACTGTGAGTCTTTGCTCTGGTTCCCAGCCTCTGGCTTCTTCTATACCATTGATGCTGGGCACTCACTAGGACTCCTCTTGGATATCCTGTTGTTGCCCTGTGTCATTGAGATTCTGTAGCTTTGGATCTGCAGGACTGGACCCTTCACATGCTCCAGTAGATCATAGATGGGATGGATGTTGGGATGGGCCAACTCAAAGCCCTGGTTCTGGGCTTGGGTGGTGGCTATGTTGGTCATGCCGCCAGTTCTCCATCCTCATCACCAGGGTGAGCTCTCCAGCACTGTCCCAACTAGCTCACCCTGTGCAGCAAGCAGCAAGGGATAGGGCCGGTTCTCTTTTTTTCATATCCTTGGGCTGCCTTACCCCCACCTACAACCACCACAGTCTGTACTGTGTTACCCAGGCAAGGTGCAGGGGCCACTTTCCCATGTGATCTATCTGATGAGGGGCAAATCCAACTCTCCACCTACCACAGATGGCTAGGAATGCTGGAAGGGAGAGCATCTTCCCTTCATCAATGCTACCTCCTGTCAGATGAGGAGTGGGGTTGGTACTTCCACTCTCATACCCTAGGGCCAGCTCACCCTCATCTCCATCACAGGGTCAGCTCTACTGAGCTGCCCAGGCAAGATGCAGGACCAGCTCTCCCACCTGCTGCATGAGATAAGAGACTATTGCTTTGATTTAAAGCTCAATTGTTTGATTTTTATCAATAAAGACCTGAGAACCCGATGCTGGGGTGAAAACCTGCTAGCCCAGAGGGGCAGAGAAAGCACCCAGCTGGCCTTCCTCCTCCACAGATGTCCCACAGAGACTTTTCCCTCTGCTGTCTCAAGCAGTACTCAAACTGACTGCCCCTCCCTTCTACTTACTGTGTGCCTGTGTCCATCCTCCTGATTCTCTTGGTCTCTGTGATTTCTTCTTGTCAACTGGTTGCTTGTTCTCCACCTCTCAACATATGGTTGACTTTACTTAATCCTGTTTACAATGCTCAATCACAAAGCTTTAGGATTAAAGCTATGTTTGGGACTGAGCCACACCACAACTAAAAACAGGGTTTTCCTGTAAAAATAAATGCAAGCTCAGGGTTCATAGTGTCATCAAATATCATGCAATGAGGGCCAAAAGGACATTGCATAATTTTCAATACAAAAAGTTGAATCAAACATATTATAGTAGGTCACCACTGCTGAGAAAACACTAGAAAAGCAATGGGAAGAGGGAATCATATTATAAAACAAGAAAGAGTAAGTACAGAAGAATAATTATTAGACTTCACAAAGTAAAGAGTGGAACTTAAGTTCCAACTCTCCTCTTGGGTGAGAGGCATCAAAAGTTTCAATCCCCCTAAACTGGCAAGAAGTGTACTAACAAGGACATAATACTTAAAGTCCAATGATGTAAATCAAAAGAGAACATGTTAAAGTTGCCAAACAAATAGGCCTCTCAAAATGGACATGTGCAATATGGAGGAGTAATATGTCCTACAACAGAGGATTCCAGCGGCTTCAAAAGATGCATTAGTGGCAGACGGGGTAGAGGTTTGGTCCCCTCTTTAAACAAAGCAACTACTTATATATGGGGCTCACCGTATAAAATTTAATTTAGCACAAGAATCTACCATTTAAAAAAAGTCATATTCGTCTTATCGTATTCCATTATAAGTGACCTTGAAATATAATCTAATTCAACAACCTGCTCTTGAATTATTTATAAAGGTTTTGCTGTATATAGAAGCCAGCCTAAGGAAAGACTCAATTTTTTTTTCTTTTTGCATGAAGAAAATAATGGTAGGTTTTGACTAGCTTAGGCCAAGAGCTTCATGAGGAAGAAGCCTGGGACTCTGGGCATCTTCAGTCCAGAAGGGAGGTGTTCTGGTCATCTGCCCCAGATACCACCATTACTCAGCACAAGAACACAGGGCCCTGAACATTTAATGTCACTGTTACCAGTTAATAGTTTCTTTGTGTGAGACTACAGAAGTCTAAATAGTGCTCATACAATCATGTAGCATCAGTTACACTAAGTTAAGTAATTTGCCACTTACTTCTCTTGATACAATTAGCAATCAAGGGGAAAAGCATTATCAATAAGTATTTTAAATGATGCTATGGAAGATTTGTTTTTTTCATCTCTAAAACTGATGTAATACTTTGGTATTCAAATATATTAATATTAATATTGTTACTAATAAAATAGCACATGTAGAGGGTAGTGATATGGATCCTCAGTTAAGAGGACTTGCTGTACTTGAATAGGACATAAGTATGTATCACTCACATGGTGGTTTACACTCATCCTATTTCTAGTTCTAGAAGATACAAGGCCTTCTTTTGGCTTCCTCAGGTGCCAGACACACACTGTGGCAAGTATACAAATGCAGGCAAGCACTTATGTGCATAATGTAAAAATAAAGGAATCTTTAAAATTAAATAAAATTTAAAAATAGATAATATGATAACATATTATATAAGCCTGCCCCCTCCCTTGGAGAAAACAGAAAAATGAGTGATGAGCAAGTGCCTGAGATGTAAAACAAACAAACAAAAAATTGGTATATAATCTGCTTTGCCTTTAGAAGGGTTACAGAAGCTAGAATGGACAATCTTGTTGAACTAATGACTGCAACCCCTTGCATGGGTGAAGGCTTGGACAGAAGTTAATCAGGATCTTGTTTTGCTAGGGGCCTGATGTTACTTCTGCCCATTCATGGTGGGACCATGACTCAACTCTGCTGAGGGTATATCTGCATGGGACATTGGAAGTATTACACATGTATCAGTTACTAACCATGCTGCTTGTGATCAGACTGTGGCCTGATGTCAGATTCTGGGTCTTTTATTCAAAGGATAGATGTAATGGCTCTCATATATTTGCAAAAGGGTACAGCAACTTTATTCAAAAAAGAATGCGATCACAGATTATAAATACACTGCCACAATTCATAGTGGACCATATGAGTGAGAGTACTGGAGTACTGAATATCACCACTGCTTCCTTTTAGAGGATTCAAGAGGAGTTCACTGCTAATGGTCTTGGGACAGTACACGTTAAAAGAAGGTTATGGTGAAGCTATGAAATTTCTCACTACCATCCTCTATATTTGGATATGTAAATTAAAGACCCTCAACAAAAGGGGTTAGTTTAACATTGCAAAGATCATTAGACTTATCTATTGTGTATCAATTAGAAAAATCATTAGCTTATGAGGATTAGGTTTCATTATTGGATTTTTCAAGCAAACGTTTGCTTTGCTATTTTACACCCCTGCTTCTTCTCCATCGTCCCTCCCTTGCTTCACTACTCCCTGCGCCAGTAACCTCTTTTCCATAGTCCATGCCTCCGAGTTCCTTGTAACGTCCATTGTTTCCCTCTCAATGCTTTTTATTCTCCTTCTGATGTCCTCTATAATTTCAAAGTGTGTAGCCCTTGCTTATATATACACAAACACTGAAAGTGAGGATCTACACTTGAAAGAACATTATTTTTGTCTTAAGTTCCTATGATATTATTCCTTCACTTGATAGGATACATTAAATTCTGTTCAGTTTCTTACAATTTCATATCTGTTGTGAGATAATCTTTTTGTAATCTATGAAGAGCTGTCTTTGCCCAAGTGCCTTCTCACTGATTTAATAAAGAGTTGAATGGCCAATGTCTAGGCAGAAGAGACTTGCTGGGACTTCTGGACAAAGAAAGATAATCAGGAATAATCTAGGTGCATGAGGGATGCCAGGGTGACATGGAGAGAATTGGACATACAGAATGGAAGAAGTAAAAAAACAAAAAACAAAAAAAAAAAACACATGGAAACATGGATTAGTGTTAACAGGTTAAATTAAGTTGTAAGAGCTAGTTGGGAACAAGCCCAAGCTAAAGACTAAGCTTCCGTAACTAAGGAGAAGTGTCCCTGTCATTATTTGGGGGTCACAAGAGGAAATCTGACCAAACATAACTTCATTTTTCTCATCATCAGAGTATGATTCTCTTGTGGACTTATGCTCTGTCTTAAATATTCCTGTTTTTTCCACCACCTTTTCAGGATAACATTGCTGACTGTAACATTTTTAGTATGTTTTCATTTACTTTGGAAACTTGAAAAACAAGACATCTGTGCATACACATGTGCCACCGCCAACACATGCAATTATTCAATCTTTAAAGACCTCAATAAAGTAATAGAAAACAGAAATAAGTAACACATAACAAGGACTATACTAGCCAGTTTTTCTTAACTTAAATTATCCCATCTACCTTTTGTATCTGGGCTTTTATGTTTATATATATATATATATTCTTTCCTTCATACTCCACATCTGGCTGTGTAGTGGTGTGCTTGCCCCTCTTTTCTCATTCCTTCCTGTTCTCTCTGACTTCTCACCTGTAATACTCTCTGTCTACCAGCCCAACCTCATCTTTCTCCTCACTTACTATTGGTCTTTATTAGACTAATCATGTGTTTTATTCAGGCACAGTAACACAGGTTCAGAAAGTTAAAAAAATGCAACATAAAAGAATGCAACACATCTTTGCATCAGTAATAAATGTTCCACAACATGATCAAATGGAATAAAATGACATTCTACAACACTATGTAGATATTTTTTCATATCTTAATTTCCTCCTACAGTAGATCACAGAATAACACCATTACTGCTCTGGCAATGGGCCCTAATGTTAGAGTGATGTAGTTTATAATTTGATGTCAACAAACATTTCTTGCAAAAAAACAAAAAGTAATTTCAAGATGCCTAGCAAAAAGAAAAGCATGGGGTTTCATTTAGATAGAATTATCTTTATCCTAAATGTGACAAATATAGATTCACACAAATAAACTATCAATGTGCATACTACATGGGAGAATTACACTCAGAACTTTATAAATTAGCATGTCTATTGGTATTGTCCTTGCTCAGCTCATGTTTAGGTCATCATTTTGCCATGATTTTGTGGGAGGAGCTACTGACATTCCTAGTAGACATAGTCTCTTAACAAACTCCCTGATTCTCTGGCTCTTATAAACCATCAAAACCCTCTCCTTCAATGGTCACTGAGCCTTAGGTGCAGTGTATTGTAGATGTATACATTGTGACTGGTACAACTCTCAGTTTGATTAGCCATGGCTATCCATAATGGTATCTGTTGGAACAAGTTTTCTTTATTTCAGGCGAAAATTACTCTTATATGTGAATATAATAACAAATATTTAGGATGTAATTAGGGATTATGCTTGTTGGGTAAACACAGGGGGGCTGAGGATGCCATAATGCTACAAAAAAAAAAACAAACAAAAACCAAAAAAAACCAAAAAAAGCAAAGCAAAGCAAACCAAACAAAACAAAACAATAAAACAAAAACCAAGAGAGAGAGAGAGAGAGAAAGAGAGAGAGAGAGAGAGAGAGAGGGAGAGAGAGAGAGAGAGAGAGACCACAGGCACTAAAGAATGCTGAAATTATAAAATTGAAATACCCTAGGGAAGAGCACACCAATTTGTTTAAGTTGTCAGCCTTGAAACATATTTACAAGTAACATATACACTGAGAGTTTGTACTAATGTATTTAGGGTGTGTGTATGTGTGTGTGTGTGTGTGTGTGTGTGTGTGAGAGAGAGAGAGAGAGAGAGAGAGAGAGAGAGAGAGAGAGAGAAGAATTGATGATAAAAGATGAAATGAATATTTAAAAGATAAAAGTGTATATGAAAGGTTTTGGATAAAAGAAAGGAAAGGAGAAAGTTATGTAATCATATAATCTCAAGAAATAAGCTTGTCTATACATGAAACATTGTCTGATGCCACTAGATGGCAGACATGAGCTGAGAATCTGGTATTGAACAATGTTCTTGATTCATTCCATCTCAAAAAATACATCACAAATATACAGGTATACGTGTATTCAGTCAAAACAAATATTTTAAACACAGAAAGGAATAAAATGGCAATACTGTGAGCTGACCCTGTCTGTAATATTTTCTCTGGCATACTCTGTGGCTTCCCAGAATGTATTCAATAAATACATAGTAATAAATAAAAGAGGAAAAAGATACATTGTTTCTTATACATATCAAATGTATGCCCTCACTAGCTTACATCTCTTCCTAGTTGTGTCATTGTTTTAAGTATTAGCATAATTTAAATAGTTTCTCAAAGATGGCATGTTCGGCTATAATTATTTTTAAACAGAATAAAATTACATAATAATAATAATAATAATTACATTAAGGAAGGTTCATTTCATTCATAAGTAATTTTTTATCCTCTCTTCTAACTTCTAAGTTTATGTATTTTTCTTCTCTAATGTCTCTGGACAATGTTTCTACTACTAACTGCACTGGGCAGGTGACTTGCTCTGCTCCAAATCTTCGCATAAATGCTTTTGGATTTTAACCTTCAAATACTATGTTAAAGTAAATCCTTTCTACACTATCTTGTAAGAAACATTTTTTTCAAGCAATAGATTGCCATTTTTTTTCTGTATCTCTTCAGATGAGCTTGCAATGTTCATCTGCAGTTTGTTAGTGATTCACTTTGTTAATTGATTCACATATGTTGACCATACCTTGCATCGTGGTAAATTTCATTTTTTCATGTATTTCCTTGTTATGTTATATATTTCTGTTTTCTAGTACTTTGTTGAGGTTTTTAAAGATTGAATCATTGCGTGTATTGGGTGTGGCACATATGTATCTACAGATATCTTGTTGTCAGGTCAGAAGGGAGCGTCTGTTGTCCTCTTCTATCAGTCTCCCTCCATTCCTTTGAGGCAGGGTCTCTTCCTTAACCTGGGCTCAGCTTCATTAGGTTAAGCTGGAAACCAGTGTGCCCCAGCTATATTTCCATCTCTGTCCCCCTTAGAACTGGGGGTCCATGTGTTAGATGGGTGCTGGAATCTGACCATTAGTCCTCATGATTACACAGTAAGTGCTATTAACCATTGAAGCCTTATTCTGATCCCTATTGAGGATTTTTGAAAAGTTTTTTTCATGGATCAATCAGCCTGGGTACTCACAGTTCACAGTCTTTGAGTAGCTTCAGAGTCAAGGCAATGCTGCCCTCAGAACTCCAAGAAGTGTTTCCTTATCAGGGCTTTGTAAGAGTTTGAAAAGGAGTGGCATTAATTCTTTAACTGTCTGGTGGAATTCAGCAGTAAGCCATTTGACCTTTGGCTGTTCTTTGATAAAAAGTTGTTTTGTTCTGACCCAAACTTCTACTTGTTACTAAACAGCATAGGTTTTCTCTTTATGACTACAATCTTAGTAGGTTTTATGTTTGTGGGAATTTACCCATTTCTTCAAATTTACATAATTTGTGGCAATTGTTCATAGTACCTTATGATAATTTTGACTTTTTATCAGTGGCAATGTCTTCTTTTTTATTTTTGCACTTACATGAACTTTTTCTACAATTTTCTTTATCAGACTAAAGATTTGTCAATTTTGTTTATCCTTCAGAAAAATTACTGGTGGTTTCTTTGTTTATTTGTGTACTGATTTCAAATGGCATGTTCAATGAGAATACATCCTAAAGATAACAAGACACCACAAAATTGTGTTAAAAGTAAATCATTGTAATAAATTCAGGATAAAAAATTAATACACACACACACAATCAGTTGCATTCCTGTACATACACACAACTGCCAAATAAGGAAATAAAGACACATTGAAACTATTGGCAGCAACAGGAAGAATGAAAGACTTCATTTAACATCTTTTCTTCCAAACTGATTACTACATCTTTTTCTTTCTTACATTATTTCTCAGGATAGCGTCAGCACCATTACAATAAAGAATGGAATCTATCTCTAGGTGGAGACATGTTCTTGCTAGGATTTAGGGTAAGCCAATCTGGCTGGTCAAGGATTAATTAAAGTAGTATCCCACAGGAAGTTGGTACTCCCCCTAGGAAGGCAAGTTTATCCTTAAGATTATGCACTTTTTCTCCCTAGGGTTCCTGCCCTTCCCCCTCAGTGCTCCTGAGAGCTACCCAGCAGGTCAGCTGTGTCTGCCTGCATCCTGAGTCCTGACTCATGAAGGTGTACCTATTCTTTGTTTTCCTCTTCTGTCCTCTTCTTTCAGATGCCATCCAAAGCCTGAATATGCATTCCCTAGTCTTTGGGCCTCCTTGCTCTTTCTCTAAATCTCTGCTTGTTATCATATGGCTGTTTCTCTGCCAGTAATAAGACTGATTCTTGCTAACATAACTCAAACAGAATAACTTTTTTTCTTTCTCTCTCTTTAACATTCTCCTCTATGCAACTGCCAAGAATTAGTTTATCTTCCCTAAGGTTCTTTTTTTGAACACTATTGAAACTGTCTTTGAGTTTCTGAGGCCATTCTTAAATTCTTTAACATTTTTAAGATTAATTTAGTTTTATTTTATGTATATGGATGTTTTGCTGTCTGCATGTCTGTGTAACATATGTATGCCTGGTACCCACAAATGCTGGATGAGGGTGTTGGATCCCCTAGAACTGGAGTTATCACACATTGTTATCCACTGTGTGGGGGCTGACAATTGAACCTGGGTCCCTTGGAAGATCATCAACTGCTCTTGACCACTGAGCTATCTTTCTAGCTCTTTAAAGTCTTTTCTTTTCTTTTTTCTTTTTTTTCTTTCTTTCTTTTTTTTTTTTAATGAGACTAATAATCCAAGAGCAGGTTCCAATTTTCCTCATAATGTGAGTACACTCTGCTGAGTCTCTCCAAAATTTCTGGTAACATACCCAAAAGCATGTGTAGTTGTATCACGAAATAGATCTGGACTTGGTAATATACACCTTTAATTCCAACACTTGGGAAAAAGAGTCAACTGGAACTCTGTGAATTCAAGGCCAGCTTGGTCTCGATAACTATTTCTTGACCAGCCAATGGTATACAGAGAATTCCTATCAATAATGGTAACAATAAAATAAAATAAAAATATATAAAGAGAACTCATCAAAATTAACTATTTTGTACAACAATCAACAGAGTGAAAGATTAGCCTATAAACTGCGGGGGGTGCAGGGTAAATTGCTAATCCCTAAAACAACAAAGACAAAAGGAAGGGCATGGGGGTTGCATTTCTGAGACTGGAGATCTCATCTCTCGCCTTTCCAGCCCAGGGGAAAAACTGACTCAGACATATCTATGGGGTGTGGGCTTTGAGGAAACCTCAGTTCTCAGCTTTGTACCAAGGTCAAGAACTTGTTTGGGAAGAAGTGAAGCTTGGAATCAAGACATCTATAAGGAGGCATTCAGCTTGAAAAATGGTCTTTTCTAAAGCCCTTGGCCCTGTGGAAGTTACCTATCCCACCTTCTCCATTAACTGGAAGGAAATGCCTTGGAACTTATTGTGCAGGTAAGTCACAACCCACTTTTACTTTCTATCCTGGCTAGCAGGTTATTAACTAAGGTCAAGTGAACATATATCCTCAAGGGGCAAATTTGATTTTGCCATGGAAGAAGGACTGTATTTCAGTTAAGTTGGAAAACAGAGAAAGTACTGCCAGCAGGAGCTTCAAGTGGACACATGAGATTAACCCCTCAGGGTGTTGAGCTTGACATAGTTCTGTAACATAAAAGTGAAGAGGGAATTCATCAGTATGCTATTAGAAACTAAGAACCAAGCACAAATCACACGTGACAATACTTTACTGGTAAATTTTCCTTTAAAGTGGAAAAATGAAAGGGCAGCATGAAATAAAGAAAAATAGAAGGATTATCACAGAAAATAGTCAAAAGGGCAAAATGGTTCTTTAAAATGTGATTATAAACAATAAAAAAAGTAAAGTCACCTGAAGCTCATGTTCTCCAAGGAAACCCCAAATACTGCATTATTCAATCAGTAAGGCACTTCTTAATGAATAGTGTCCCACTGAGAACTTCAGTGGGAGCTGTTCTTCTGCAAACCAAGGTTGGTAGCAGAAATTTTGCATACTGATCACAATTACAGTGGGGACAAAAACATACTAATAAGGAAGAAACAATCCACTTAGAGACAAAAATCTAGAAGGACCATTATGAGCATCATGGTGACACTGACAGCTGAAAGAGTCTATCCCAATGCAGGCTGAGGATCCTTACTAGGATGAGATGCACTGTTCCACACAGAAGTTTGTTACTTAACCAACTGGGGTGCTTCAACAATGAAATAAATTAAACATCTCTTAACCTGAAGTTTAAGGCATTCTCCAATAAGAAACCATGAGCGCAGGTCCAGGACCCAGAACAGGCAATTTTTAGAATTCATCAACTAAAAGAGAATCTTAGTTTTTATTAGAAGGAAACACACTTCAATAGTACCTTCCCACAGGCCCCTCTCCAAGGGAAAAACCAGGTCTTTTTTCATATGATATTTTAAGTGAGAAATACCAGTCAGTGTAACTACCACTGGACAAAAAGTTTAAGTTGAATTTAGTTCATACAGTTGTGGCATCACCCTGACCTCAGAAATAAGATCCTATAGGTCAGATAAAATAAAGTCTCTAGCCAAGTCTCATTTAGCCCAATTCCAAGTTAATGGTAAGTTTCTCAGTCCACGTTCCACTTGCTGGACATTTCTAGCACCCAGACACACAGTCACATACAATGTGATTTGGCATAATTCTGAGCACAAAACAGTGTTATTGTCTTAGCCAGTAACAGTGGCCAAACGCATGTCCCTCCATGGCAAGGGCAGGACATTAAAGACATCACAATTTGGAAACAGTTGTAGCATGACCTTGATTAGTGTTACCCAACATACTTAAAGGTGTGGTGTCATCTTTCCACTACAAAAATCAGAATGTGAGAAGACAATCTCAAACTTTGCCCAGAAGTTGCCGCATTTTGAACAGTTGGGCAGAGCATAGCAGCTGTGCTACAGAGAGCAGCTCTGTCTCATGTATGTACCATGAGAATGACAATTTGAACAATGTTCTTTATACCCATCTGAGAAAAGGTTCTTGCTCAAAAATAGATAATAGCTACAGAAACCCACAGAGACAGCTGACCTGAACAAGGGGGAGCTCATGGACCCCCAGACTGATAGCTGGGAAACAAGCATTGGACCTACTCCGACCCCCTGATCATGGGTCTCAGTTAGAAGGTCTGGGCAGTCTTCTGACAGTGGAACCAGGATGTATCCCTGGTGCACAAAAGGACTTTGGGAGCACATTCCCCATGGAGGGATATTCCCTTAACCTAGAGGCAGGAGGGATGGCCTAGTCCCTACTCCAAATGACTTGACAGATTTTGAGGATTCCTCCTGGAAGGTATCACCCTTCCTGTGGAGTGGGTAGGGAATGGGATGAGAGGGGGTGGTCCAGGGGCCTGGGAGGGAATGAGGGGAAGGGAATTGTGATCAATATATAAAATAAGAAAAATAATAATAATTTTAAAAATTAAAAATTAGAAAAATATTAGGCAAATGTTTGTGGTCTTACTTGCTTTTAATTGTTCCTCATACTCTTGTCATAGTAAGCCCAAAGGAGCCATGGCTGGTGGGGTGCAGGGTCGCACTAATCCATTGTATCTGCAGTGTCACACTTACCATGCAGAAGAGCAAGGTGAGAGAGTTGCAGGGTTTGATGGGATACATTCAGGAAAGCTCAGGAGGAGAAAAATCTACACACTTCCAAGAACTTTGGTACTTCGGTGCTGTTTTGTCCCTATGCATTGTTGTATATTGTGATGCTACCTTAAAATAGTCAAGGAAAATCATTCCACTTTGTATTCCCTAATCACTAAGAAGACCAAACCCAAACACTAGACTGACCTTTTCTAGATGCATTCATGGGGCTTAATTGCCAATCCAAACTGTCTTCAGCATAGTCTGAAAACATTAAAAAGCAGAAAAAAAATCTGCAAAAAACAAAAGTGCTATTTCTAAATTACTAGTAATAAAGTATCTGGATATAAAATTTATTAAATGGCCATGTGACCATATTGTATCAGTTTTAATAGACCAACTGAGGCAAAACTGGGTGAAGCTAACAACAATACTAGGCAAACTAAACATATAAATAGATTTAGATCAGCCATGCTAGTATCAGAGGACCCAAGTTAGTTACTTGCTTTGGTGACCCAGGACTGTCCACTACATACTAATAGTCAATCTTAAGTTACATTAGGTGTCCTAGGTACAATAAAAGCCTAAGTCTGTTTACGGGTTGATCTTTCTTGGTATGTGAATGCCAGCAAAAAATTAAACCACTGCTGGCCCAGCTGGTTAGAGAGCCACAACCACCATTTGTTATTATTCCTTCTTGCAATACATTTTACATCATTTTTCTGCTGGGATATAAGCTCCATTACACCTTTATGAGAATTCTATTCCCATTCTACAATTCTATCACTGTTTTCAATGTTTATCCCCAAAGCACCAGCCAGTAAATAGATGAATGTATGCTAAAGAACTAGAATTTTCCATCTACTGCAAGAAGAGGCCTCTCTGATGTTGACTAAGCAAGGCACTGGTCCATGAGCATATCAGAATGTTCTTAGGGATATTTTATTTCTATGTCCCTTTAGCTGAGCAATAATATTAGCTTTTCTCCTAAGCCCATGGTTCATGGTCACCCAAGTAATGTCAGAAATGAATTTGTATTCCTAGAGTGTGCATATATGTGGTATGTGTGTGTGTGTGTGTGTGTGTGTGTGTGTGTGTGTGTGTGTGTATACACGTGTTAATTGCATGTTTAATTATTCTGGTTTGTTGATTTATTTTTGTTTACCTATTACTTAAGAGAAAGAAAGAGAGTAAATTTCGGTGGCTTGGGAGGTGGGAAGGACATGGAAAGAATTATGGGTAGAGAGAGCAGATCAAAAAATAATGTTTGAATTTTTAATTTTCAAATAAAGAAAAGATAAAAAGAATTGCAAATTCAGAGAATTTTACCTAGGATACTATTTGATTTAAGATATACCTATTTACACAAAATTCACGTAAGTGAAATTTGCTTTTTCTCAGCATTGCAACTAATGAAGTAGCACTATTTTTTAGAACACCAAAGATTTTGAGGTTTGTTAGTATGAAAGATTAAATAGGCCCATGGAAGAATTCTAAAATAGAGCATGAAAAATGGCAAAACAGTACAGAATGCTTGCTGATCTTGTAGAGGAACCATATTTTCTTCCTACACCTAAATCAGGTGGCTCACAACTGCCTGAAACTTCAGTTTCAGGTAGTGTTAACACTCTGTTCTTCAGCACTAAAAGAACTTGTACACACATGGTGCACCTATAGACAAGTAGACAAGACCCATACGCATAAAACTAAATTAATCAGAAAAGTACAGTTGACAGGATATAAAATCATCACACATGTTTGATCTTCTCTTCAAAAGTAAAAATGGTTTTGGTGGCCTAATAAATTTTGTCCTATAGCATGTATTTTATTTTCTAAATTAGTTGATAGAATGACCATCATGTTTCACTACATAAATTAGTTATTGAGTTGTCATCACAATATGTACAATTTCAACCTATTTTCAACTGGTGATTGGGATGTCACAGTAGCTTTCTTAAACTATACACAAGAATATCTTTATGACACGTAAACTTTAGCACAAATACAGCAGTAAAATTCAAACCCATCAAAGCATGTGACAGGTTATACAAAAATACCTGGCTACATTGAAAATCATGATGCTGTTTTATTGTGAAAAAAACTGTGCTTCCAAAGACCTTTTCAAATAAAGCAAGTGGCATGAAGATTTAATGACCCTTCTTCTGGTTAAAGTCAAAATGTCTTTTGTTGAAAACATTTTCTTTTCATAATAGTTCAACATCTTGACATCTCCTGTCTGGCTCTTGAATAGATATTGCATTTCTGTCACTGATGAAAAGAAAAAAAACCACTAGATTAAAATCTTATCAAAAATTTGAACATTAAATAATAAATATAACTTAATTAATAAAAATAACACCATTGGAAATATGTACAATATTAAGATTATTATTATTATTATTAATGTTGCTTCTATTGACTCACATTTCAAAACTTGTTAATTTCGGTGAAAACATACACCCTGTGCTACCAAGTTTATCAATAATTAATCAAAAAATCTCAAGTGCATATTCATTGTATTGTGTATAATGTGTGAGGAAAGAATAAAGATGAAAGATTTAGATTAAGTTTAATTACCTTACAAAATTATAATGTACATATATTGGTTTCTTCTTATCATTGCATTCTGCCAATAAAATTACTTCACTATTTTAGTAAGCTGTTCTCAAGGGACCCCACTCTCCACTGTCACTAACATCTTGCTGACTCCAGTCTCTAAATCCTAAAAAACATTCTCATTTAGAGACTAACAATGAGAATTGTGATTATGCAATATTCTGAAAATAGTTTTTACATTCTAAGAGACCATAACCATTGTTGGAGCTCACAACCGGCGTTAATAATACACCTTGATGTCACTTGATGAAGCTGCAGTCTTCAGTTATGTACTCTGGCATGCCTCTGAGCCAGGGTAATGCATGTGTATCACTTGCTGAAAGCAGCAAACACAGAAGATGAAAGCATCTTCCTAAAACCTCCCATAAAAGTTGAATTTATAGCTATCTGTTGATAAACACTGATATTTATTACCTGGGTCAGTTGGGATCAGTTGGATGGGGTTAACCCCTTGTAAGAAGCTGTTAAAGAGTTCTGTAAAGTATCTCATTTTTTATTCCATATGATATCTCCTAGGCTGTTCACTAAACAGTGAAGGCTAATAATCATGCCATTCACAGATGGACAAACTAACACACACACACACACACACACACACACACAGAGAGAGAGAGAGAGAGAGAGAGAGAGAGAGAGAGAGAGAGAGAGAGCCTACACAACAGACAGACACACATAGGATAGCCATACACAGGCATAGGAGGAGCAAACAGATTCACAAAACAGCCCTTAGGCAGGCACAGATTCAGTCAGGTAACAGAGAACAAAAGACTCAGGAAGCATGAAGGAGAAGTAGAGAAGTCAAATATGGATTTAAATCCCTTAAATGACTCCAAGGGGAAGTGGTTTGTTTTTGTTTTTGTTTTCCTTAATGTGATATGGACACATTATTGGTGGCTTGGAGTTAATCACTAATGTGTTATAAAAATCCACACAGAGAAGAAATCCTTAAGATAATGTACATTGTACACATGGTAAGTGCCCGCATACGCAAACACAAATGATACTATTAAGCATTCAAAATAATCTAACCCCCAAACCAAAACACTTTTATAAAATATACTCGGTGAGGGTTTGGGGAGGTGGAAATGAAGATTCTGAATCCAAATTACTCAGATGTAAATCTTGTTTCCATGTTTGCCAGCTGTGAATCTTACATGTTTCCTTCTGATTTTATTTATTTATTATTTATTTATTTATTTGCATTGGTGTTGTCTGCATGTATATCTCTATGACAGTGCCAAATCTGCCACATCCCCTGCAACTGGAGCCATAAGCAGTTAGGAGCTGCTATGTGGGTGCTCGGAATTAAACCCAGGTCATCTGGGAGAGGAACCACTGTTCTTACCCACTGAGCCATCTCTCCAGCACCCCTGTATAAGTTTCTTGACTTTATATGATATCTTGAAAGCAGGACTGGCAAAGCAGTGCTTAGTTCTTGTAATGACTGTGAACCTTAAATGCCTTAAAAAATTAGTTAAAATTCTAGTGATTTTTATCGTTCCTGATAGAAAGAAAGGAAGTTCTTTCTGTTCTCTACTAATGATTTTGGGGTAAAATACAGCATGTGAAATACTAGAATCAACAATATTTATGTAGTTACCAAATAAGCACTGTGTGATTTTGAGGTTGAGGTTGCTCAGTTGCCACATGAAATGATCTTTGGGATTCATTATCAGGCTTTGCTTTTATTCTTTTTCTTAAAATAAGAGCTGAACAATAGTTTTTGGTAGGGAACTCAGCTCCTGATATCATTTTCCTTCATATCATTTGGTTTTCAAGTTAAAGGTCATAATCATTTACAAAATCATGAAGCAATGGAAGGGAGACTGTGGTGAATGAGTATGTATGAGTTGATTGTTTTCTTTTTAAAAAAATTAATTTTTATTTAAATTAAAACAATCTTATTTTACATATTAATCCCAGTTCCCCGCTCCTTCCCATCCTCCCATTGCCCTCATTATCTTCCCATCCCACCCCTATCCACTCTTCAGGAAGGATAAGTCCTCCTATGGAGGATTATCAAAATCTGTCACATCATTCGGGGTAGGACCTAGGTCCCACCCCTGTGTATCTAGGCTGAGAGACTATCCCTCTATAGATAATTGGCTCCCAAAGACCATTCATGCACTGGGAATAAATACTGGTTCCACTGCCACCATCCCCATAGACTGCCCAAACTCCACAACTAACACCCACATTCAGGGGGCCTGGTTCAGCCTTATTCTGGTTCCCCAGCTGTCAGTCTGGAGTCTGTAAGCTGAGTGAGTTGCTTTCTACCGATGGAAAATGGCACATGGAGTCGACCCTAAATAACTGAGAACACTCAATACTGGATATAAAATGAGAAAACAAACTCAATGTAAACTTTTCTGTCAGGTTTGCATGTGTAAACACATATGAATGTACCTGCAAACACACATAAAACTAATCTTTGATCTTTAATGGAGCAGTAGCTCTCAGTAGCAATGTGTGGTGAAGAAGGCCCTCTTGAACCACTTATTCCAAGTCGCACAGAGTGACAAGGAAGAGATTTGGAAGGGGAGTCTTTGATGCATGATAAAGATAATGGAATGGAACTTGGATTCTATATAACAAAAACAATTAGAAACAAAATTAACTTGGGAAATTGGCAAAACTGGATTAGCTTTTAATCAATAAGAAGATTAATCAAATTAATACTCTATTTCAAATAAGAAGCATATCAAATCATTCCTTAAATACAAAACTTAATAAAATGCATGAAACAAATAATTTGATGTTCATAATAACCATGGCTTCCTTCCTGAGGTCTGTCACCATGTATCTGTAGAATAATGGCTTCCAAAGATGCACTCACATGACAATTCAATGGCCATAAGAAGTTTGTTTGCATTTTTCACAGTTTTAAAATCCATATCTTATCTTACCTTATACATTGATGTATAAGTTATAATATCATAGTAGTTTACACATAAACAGTCATGTGCAATGCAAAGAGGCATCAAATTTCTTCCTAGAAATGTATGCATTTCATGGCAAAATGGGAAATGTGTGAAACATAACAAGAAAGCCAATAAAATGCCATGCTTCAATGTCATTGAGCCCTTCTGCAAAGTGTATTCATGTCACATGCTGCATGACTTAGTCCTGGAATCCTGACTATGGTGAAATGGGAGTGAAGAAATGTCAGACATACAGACACACCTACAGAAAAGCTGAGATCAGGTGGGCTATGTGAGCCCTGTTGGATCGACACCAATTACACAACAACCTGATACTCTAGCACATTTGCTATGTTCAGCACACAGGAGAGGTGTTAGCTAGTCTCCATAGGGATGCAGTCTCAGGTTTCAGTCACCAGGAAAACTACTCTTGTAATTTGGCCAAAGGAAGGCTTTTCACGTCCTGAAACTTGATAGAGGATTGCACATTCACTTTGGTGTGTAACTCTGGGGTTCTTGTCAATATTACACATTCACTTGGGACTTCATGTGTTCCTTACACATTTACTTAGGGCTTCCTTTACTCATTACATATTTATATAACCATAATGATATATTGTACATGATAATTTATTAGCTTGCAAGATAAAGTCATGGTTGCATCTGAAGACAGAGAGTAAAGCTTATAGTACACATCTAAGTCATTTGAGGCATAAACGAGTTGTTCCTGTGTTCCATCTTTGTCAAGCCAAATTTGTGTTTGGGCACAGGTATCCTGACAGTAATGGCAGCTACAGATTACAGATGATGGAGCAGAGTATGAATATATGGAATTTACAAACTAAAATTATGACTCCAAAATCTTGCCTAACTCCAGTCTTTCTACATCTTTCACATCTGAGTCAAACATTGTATATTATTTTTTCTCACTTACTGTTTCAATAAAATGTCCCCATAGCTTATCATTGCACACACAAGGACAATAGAGTCCTCAACTGTGCTAAAATTAATTGATGGAAAAAAATAGGTTGTACCTGAATACACAGATTATTGTGATTAACCCTTCTTAAAGGCTACTAAAAATATCCTATATAGAAGCCCCCCATTTAATCAAACACAATTTAAATGTCTAGTATTTATATAGCATGAGGCATAATAGTTTCACTGGCAACTCATATTGTCTTCAAAGATATAATAAGGCTAGCAGAGATAAATGTTATTATATATGCTGGTAATAATTTGTTAAGCACAATAGATATATGTACATTCAACAGAGTTTATTCAGAGGATATGAATCCTTTCCTCCTTGCAAATAGGGGATAGCTAGTTGAAAAAGAGGTAAATGAGTCAGTAGTGACCTAAATTTTGGAAACTACATAACCAGCATATATATTTAAAGATGTCCTTTACCAAAGAACAAAGACCTGTCACATTGTGACAGAATTACTAACTGTAAATGGCTCTATAGTATGAGAAGTACTGGAATGCATTTGGGCTTCTATATTTAAGGACAGTGAGAATACTCTTTTCTATATCAGGAAGTGTTTTGATGTGGTGGCAATATATCTTTGCCTCAAAGCTTTATGTTCTATAGGAAAAACCAGTATATGATTATTTCAATCATTATAAACTCATAAGAAATAAACATTGAAATTCTTTTTGCTTGTGTGGGCTCTTACATGGAACAGGTTCCACCAATGTTATTCATGAATAGCTTGTGTCATTATGCAATAGCAATGGATACAGTATTTGAACTAGAGAAAAGAAAGAGTAAGACAAATTAGGGGTAAATTTTCTAGACAGAAAAATGATTAGATATAAAGACATTGAAGTCTAGCCACATTTAGGAGAACATAGCAGTCTGGGTGGGGAGCATATAGCTCACAGCATCCCAGAGTTAACTAACCAGCCAGTCTAGCCCATAAGTGAGCACAAGTCTCCAACAATAAGACAAAAAGTTCTTCAGAAATATATATGACATTGACCTCTGACTTTCCTATACCCACATGTACACACACACACACACACACACACACACACACACACACACAGGCACAGGCACAGGCACAGGCACAGGTACATACATACAAAGGGGTGATGTGGGCAGAGAGAAGAGGGAGAGAAACACACCACACACAACAAAAAAAGAAATGAAAAAGAAACATAATAATTAACATAAAAGAGATGGGGAAAATTGATAAATACCTGAATATTTTCAATTATACTGGAAAATAATTAGGAAGTATGCATTTTTAATCTATAGTGTTAATTTGAAAGTGTTAAAATTTTCACGACATCAAAGTGTAGCCATGGAAAACATGTCTAGAATGGGAGAATAATTAAAGAGAAGAAACAACAGAGTTAAAGGACTGACTGGTCTTGGCATAAGTTCATCATTTTTGAGAAAGTACAGTATTGTGTGAAAGATGACAGAATACACACTGGGGAAGACTCCTTGGAGTTAGGGAGCAAAATGTTCAATTAGTTGAGTGGTAACTTGAACAAGGATAGTGTTTGTAAAAACATACAAAGGTACCTATGTCAAAACTTAGTAAATTGAATGAGGAAAGAAATGTTCACAGGAAAGGAAAAAGAATTAGAAAGCAAGTTACTTATTGCCTTCAAAATCGTTGAGATATTGGGATGTGTGAGCCACTATGACTTCGGTGGCAGAGTTTTTCAAGTAAAAAAAAAATAACTTTGCATCAATGAAGAAGGCAAAAGAAACCATGGTGAGAGATGCACACATGGCCAGGAGAGTGAAGTATGTGTAGGCTTTCTGTAGACGTATTTAACTTAGACTAGTAGAAAGAGTTAGGGATGCTGGCACTGTGATTCTGTGAATATGCAACCAGAATCCTAGAGTCTAAGAAAGGCAAAAGGGAGGAATGCTGGTCCAAGTTGACTGAAAGGTTGTGAAACAGCCAGGGGTTTGTAAACCATGTTTGGTGCCAAGATAAACATGTATGCTGTTTCTCCATTTCCCTTCAATAAAACAGTGCAACTTCTTCATGTGATCATCCATGCTTATTTCTCTACAGTATTCATAGATGTTCTACTGAACAGGAAGCTTGAAGATCTCTAATGTCCTATGGAGTTTACTACATGCACTATACATTTTATCAAGCATTGGCATTATTTCTTCCAATAATTTGCTTGAATTTCTCCAAGCTGAAATATGGGTTTATGAATAGAGAAATCCTGTCTAATATCCCCTTAAATACTTTATAAAATTACATATATGTTAAATATTAATTAGCCATCAATTGAACCATCAATTGAATATGATTGGTTAAACTTCTAATTACCTTAGTGTTGACATGAATTTTTTTTGTCAAAGACACTGAGCCACAAGTAGTTTAAATAAAATCTACTTCTGTAGCATTGTGGTATGAAGTCATTGTTTTAATTGTAATCTTTATCATACCTCCTCTTCCCAAGGAGAAGAGGGGTGGAAAGCTTGTAAGAGCCAGTGAATGACTACAAGACAGTGTTTATGGTACACAGGAGAACTGTTTCGTGTATAAAACAACAGCAATTGAAAAAGCACACACAAGGCCTGCACAGGATAAATCCAGACCATACCCCGACATGGAGAGGGAAGGTGCTCATACAGTCCCATCCCAAGGTGTGGAGCTATTGGCAATCAGTGGTTTCTAGGAGAGAGAGAACGTCTGTTTTCTCTAAGGACACAGCTCTTGTGGGGGCTAATCATGCTGCAGTAGATGACACTACCCCCATACATGTACAATCATCTCTAAGTGGATTCAGTGAGGGGGAAATGACCTTAGGTTAAGAAGAAATTGTAGCAGGGGTAATGGGAGGGGTGGGGTGGATAAAACCATATTGCATGATTATATAAAATTCTTAAACAACAAAAGATACAATAGAAATAACACATCCAATGAATTGAAACCCTCTCATGAGACAGTGTGACATGTGACAAGTATTCAATGAATAACTGAATTGCATACAAATGAACAGACTTCGCAGTTACCCTTAGCAATGACCCCACTGGATTATCTATGTAATTTAATTTCACCTAAATAATGAAAAAGGAGACTGAAAGCCATTTCAGCAAGAACCACTGTCGATTCCAACTCTACAAATACATCAGCACTGCCCCTTGCCTCCTCATTGATGCTACCAGCATCAAATCATTGAAAAATGGGTGGGAACCCTATCTCCTCCAAATTTTGCTTACACTTTGAATTTGAATTGAATTAACCCTCTATTCTATTCATGAGTTCTCATTCACCTTTACTTTCTCACATATACATTTTGTGTCTAGATTATGTGAACTGGAAAGAATAAGCATTATGAACTCTGCTGAATGTTCTTTATTCTCTTTGTCCTTACTTTATCATTTCCAGGCAGCAAGTTTGGTCTTGAATTCGGTTGTGTGGCAACACTCAGTGAATTTTCATACCTATCATAGAACATATTTGAAAAATTTATTTTAATCCTTAGCACAAAATATGTATTTCAATGTTAATATGAGAAAATAGTGAATGCTATAACAGTTTATTTTTATAAATAAATAGGTTATATATATGTATATGTACAATATATATATATATATATATACCTTCATAATGCCATAGCTAGACAGTGTTAAAAGTAGCTTGAATAACCATAACATCTGGCATATTATAATGCATAATTGGTTAAGTTTTAAAATTGAGATAGTGTGTATTATTGGTATTTTATATTATCTCTTACAGAAATAAGTAATGTGTTTTGATGCTATGTTAAATGAACTTTCTGGAGAAAACTGTATTTTTTCCCTATGTTCCTAGTCTGTCTGCCCTTTGTTATTAAACAAAATTAGTTATAAAGTAAAATTCTTATTTAAATCTGACTTTACTTTCTGCTATGATCCCAGACCTAGAAGTGTATTGTGTGGTCAATACACATTGATGAATAAGGCTACTTTAGAAACTGATGTAGAATTTAAAGGTAGTATTTAAAATCTCAAAGTATCCAACTGACATTACCTATATCTAAGTTTGAAAGACTTTGGATCACTTAGGACTCAACTTGTAGAGCCTCAAGCTTCTTTTATTAGACATTGGATCTGTTTTACCTCAGTACTTGTGCAGCTTCCTTTTCAGTGAGACTTGGTTGGCTCTGCTGTCTGTGGCACTGAGGAAACAGTCTTGAGCAGACAGGAACTCTGGAAGGAAAAAACCAAATCCAGGGTGTGTCTGTGCAATGGACTTTAGTGCTCTCTTTCCTTCCCTGTCTCCTACTGCTTTACTTCCCAACTTTGAGTTCTCTTCTTCTTAGATCCATTCAGTTTACTTACTGTTACTTATATGTATAAAAGAGGAGAAAAATCTACTGGAACATATGTAGCCATTCAAGGGATGCATCCCTAAAGAGATAGACTCCCCCACTCCAGCATCAGCCAGCCGTCAATTGACAATATCTTATCAGCTCAGGAAGTGCCTCCCCCATTCTTGAGGGAATTCTTGCTGACTTGATCTTGTTCAGGTCTTGTGTATGCAGTCTCAGATGCTGTGAACTCATGTTGCAATGACCATGTCATGCCCATCAAATGGCTCTTAAAATCCTACCAGCTGTCCTCTTTTTTTTAACCTTCTTGATAACCCTTCCTGTACCTTTGGATCATGTCACTTTGTCTTTCAGATCTGTATTACATCATTTAGGATGTGAAGCAAGACTCACATTAAACCAGTTTTACTGTTATGTTTATGAAAAGGAGAATAAATCACCTTTGGTGTTTTTACCATCTTTGCATTACTTTTACTTCCATTTACTCTTCAAAGGACCTGTGCAATGGCACTTTCTCAGTTATGCTTTCCCTGGTCGTTCTCTCTGGACAAAGGTTTTGCAAGCCATAGAAAGATGCTTGCATTTCAGTCACCCCTTTATCATGCTGCCTTGTGATCTACAATCTCTCTGCTCTGTAATTTGGTTGCTTTTCTACTAAAGGATGTGTTCATGAAGAGTACACACTGCCTGTTACCATCCCTGTGTTCTGCTCTCCTGTCAATAGTCCAACTATGAGATATCACAAGACAACTACTGGATTATTTCAACCCTTCCCTGATTGCTCTTCAGAAATTTTGGTCTCTTTTCACGTTTGTCTGTCCTTTGATAATCAAATATAATCAGAGATCTTGATCTTGTATGTACATGGACAGTTAAAATCCCATTTATGAGCATTTAAAAAAGTTGATTTATTCAATCAAAAATTTTGTCTTTTAGGACAGAAAGTTTTCCTTAATACTCAAAGTTGACAGGCAAAATAGTCATAATGATGAATCATCAGAAACAATACAGAAATTTTCCCAAAGTTTTTGTCTCTGTTTTTATCATGTTTTTGAAAGCATACCTGATAGATTTTGTTATGAGCAAATTCAAAGGGAAACAACAACTGAAATCTTACTCTTTGAAGAGGCACCATGCAACTGCATACAGACACATCACCAAGAGAGCTCCCGTTAGAGTGAGGACTGCTGGAAACCAAGTGGCAGGCCTCCAATAGTATGAGATCTTCCTCATGACAGAGGTAGTAATCTGAGAATGCAATAAATACATACTAAGCAGTAATAGTGCAATTGACAAAAATATGAAATGCTGCCTATACTGAAAGAACCACTTTATATTATTTCCTTTATGATTATTGCTACTAGGGGATAAACTCATATCGAACAAAAGTATATCTTTTTTATCTTCATGAATTCTATAAAGATCTTGGCAGGGCAAATTAACAAATACTGTCTAAATGACATAAAGCGTGAGCCAGGAAAATAAGCCACAATATTACTCTTGCTAAAAATTTTAGGTTGTTCTCCCCACCCCCTCCAGTATATAAAGTCCTTTTTTTTTTTTTTTTTTTTTCCTAAACTGTGACCATTAGGAAACCAATAAGTAGCAAGGTTTTCCATGGATTGGGACTATTGACCTTGCCTGAGGAACAGTGCCATCCAGCAGATGGCAGCATAAGATAGGATAAGCTTGTAAACACAAGCATTCAGTGTGACATTTAAGGTAAAGCTAGTTTCACAGAAATGGCATAGAAGTAGGAGGTGCTGGGAGAACATGGCATAAAAGGATCCATTAACATAGGTGGCAGAAGAAATCTCATTGCTTGTGCAATTCAGCGAAAGGAATCCTAGCTGTGTTGAATGCAGGTAATTGTTAAGATTAAACATTATATGACTAGCTATTCTGCTTTATAAGATACAAGTGTGGACATGTCTGAACAAAAGGAGATGGGGAAGTAAGGTTAAGCTTAAGAGATGCCAATGAAAATGATGTGATCTAATTTTCATGAATAAATAATATGCTGTACTTCTAAGTAATAAACAGATCAAAGTGTTGAAAATTTGTTTTCCACTTAAACATATAGCTTTATTTTCAAATCTTTAAGAAATAGCTGGGTGTGGTGGCACACCCTTGGAGTTCCAGCTACTCTGGAGACTGAGGCTGGAGGGTTACTAGAACCAAGGAATTTGAGTTTGGAATCGTAATATGTTCTCAAGTACATTTGCCACAATATAAGGAAATAGATTCTAACTGCACCTGTTTCTCTTTCTCCCTACTGTCATTGCCTCTCTTTTAACAAGTATCTAACGAGTTTGTGTCTTGCTCTGGGAATCAACATATAAAGGTCATACAGAATCATGAATCTCAGGCACAGCATTTATTTATCATCCACTGAAGGCCATGATTCATCAAAGTAGTTAGTTGCTTCTCCTAATTCCCATCTCAAAGGAGCGGAGTGCACCATGGCCAGTCTGCAAGGGAGGAGCTGAGACGGGTAGTACACAGTGCCAAGTCCAAGGTGGCAGAAAAGGAGATAACTGCATGTCTCCAAAGACCACATGCCTGACAGTGCCTTATGCTTCATACTCTCAAACTTAGAGAACTGGAACAATTTTAAGTTTCAAAAGTCTAATCCCCACCAAGGCACCAAAGCACAGTATCTCCAACAGCCATCTGTAGGAAACTAATAGAGCTGTACACTCACCTGGTGTGTGTTTAACTCATATGACAACAAGCAAAGATTTTTGAAGTGTTTGTTTTATCATGCAGCCACATAAAATTTATCTAATGCTTTTTGTTTGTAAAAAGCCAGACTTGGTTGTGAACATGTTAGGCTTTTAAGTTAAGTCGGGATAATACTGAGATGTGGTGGAAAAAGAGCAAAAATCTTTCAACAGGTATTAATACAATGATAATAGATTATATTTACATACCATGTCTATTACAAGACCTTTGTGTCCCTTGTTTCATTTGATACTTACTAAAACCTTTTGTACAGTACACACAATTATTCTAACCCATCTAGTAATCCCTGAACACTGAGTAAATAATTAAATGTGTAATGTGTATTGTCTGGAATCCCTCACTACACACTTCCCTCTGTGTGATTCAAATAACTTGTAAGTACTGGTGTGGCATTTTATATTCTCATTGCTCTCTCATTTTATATTCTCATTTTTAAAATGTCTTCAAGTCTGTTGGTGACCCTAGGGCACAGGAGTCGCAACAGAGATCAGCTCTTACCTGAACTTTTGCTGCAGCACCTGCCTGTCTAACTTCCTTGCCTCTGGTCTTTCTTCTTTTTCTTCTTTTTGCATTATGCTGCTCTCCAAGCTTTGTCAATGTACCTTATTTCTTCACTAGCCCTGCATCAGGCCAACCTCACTGTCCATCTCAGGACACATCTGATCCTTCTCCTTTTATGAATAACCATATGCTCTTGATTCTACCTTTCTTCCTCTATGGCTGTTGCTTAATGTCTGTTCTTCTTATTCTGTCCATCAAAACCTGCCTAAAATTTCACTATCTCCTGGGACTTTCTAAGATCCTTCGGGCCAGAATTTGATATGATGTCTGCCCTACATTTGTTTATAGCACTTGTCAAAATGACTTGTAACTTAATTTACTGGAAACCAACCTTACTGGAACTTTTCAGACCTTGGATGCTAAACACTTTTCTTTTATTATATACCTTAGTTTTTAACTTTGTAAAGACACATAACCAAATCTTTGAATTTGATTAAATCAAATCTTTTTTTCAATGTGAAAACTCAAATGCAGATGTATTTAGAAACGTAAATCTCAATACTAGGTAAGCAGTCTTGTAAATATTAGTTACACAAGGTTATCTTAAGGAAATTGACTCCAATTATTAAATCTCAAACTTCATCAAATTCATTTTAAGATGTGCATTTATTGTTGAGCGAAGTGGATACTTTTTATATTGGCTGAAATGTGGGGTGAGGCATATTCAAATGCTCTCGTATTCACCTCATCAGACTACCCAAAGGCACTCATCAACTCAGACACTGGCGTGGCACCCCTTCCCTGTGACTAAGATGAGGCATGAGGAAATGAACTGCTCAGAACAGGCAGACCTTATATGTCATTAAACATTTATCTCACTGTTAGGTAAATCACTTACGAAAACAAAAGAATCCCATCTGTCACTCGGTCATGCTCTAAGCTTCTCACTGCTGCATACAATTAATTTATTTTGATTCATAGCTTTAATTACTTAATTTGCTGTATCATACCGAAAGGACAATAATAATAATAATCATTCCTGTCATGGAATCTTTGCCAGTGTTCAGAATCAGAGTCACAACAGATGTCCAAGGCTGCCTGTTCTACTGTCTCATATTATTACACTTAACTCTCACTGAAGAAGACATTTTAGAAAAAAATGTCAATAAGAAACTTGTCATTAAATTTTTATACGCCAGTATTTTATTAAAGACAGACTAGATGTCTACTGAAAATGTCAAATAACTTTTAATAATAAAGCTGATGACTTATACAGAAATGATATCTTTCTACTTTCTTAGAAATTTACCACAAATAGTTTATTATTAAAAACTTTGGTGTTATAAAAAGTGAAAAGTTTTTCCTTAGAGGAAACTGTAAATGAGAACTATGTGTTTTGTGCCTAATACTTCAAAACAAGAAACAATCTATTTCTGTATGTTTCCACCTAATAACATTTATAAAGCGTGCTATGTATTAATAACATCTTATGTTCTGGCCAATGCACTAGGAAGGTTGATGAAATCTCTGTTAGTAATCCCTGCTGACAGACTGGAAACTGAGGCTCAGTATGGTAAACAACTCAGCACAGGTTTATATAGTGATGAAGACAAAGACCTAAGATTCAAGTCAGGACCTGTCTCATTACTAAGGCTACACTCTGCCATTACATTTGGACCGAAAATGGTTTTCCATCCATGTAAAAACTGTGTTAGCAGAAGCTACATGACCTCGTATCATTAAAATTTTTTTTTCATTTAAAACTGTATTTTCTTTTATCATGGATCATATTATGAATGAATGGCTGTGCAGAACATTTTCAAACTTAAAGTTAAAGGTGTTTACTAGGAATTCTTACAATTAAAAGACATCTGCCAGATGGATTTATACATTTTTTAATGGTAATTGTAATCTTTCAGCTTTTTATCTACCCTTATATATAGGTCCTAATTCAATTAATGCATAATGCATTCCATTAAATGAAAAAAAACTTCATGAAAAGAAGGAAAAAATGTTTTTAAAATATAAAGACAGATATGTCTTCCAGATATGGTAATAAACACCTGTAATCCTAGCACTTGGGGGGCTAAGATGAATTCAAGGCAGCCCACCCCACAAAGAGAGTTTGTAGCCATTTAGAACATTTGTTCTTTTGCAAGACCTGGGTTCATTTCCCAGTATTCACACGCTATTTCACAATCATTCTGAATGCAGTTCCAGGATATCTGATGTCCTTATCTGACTCCTGTGGGTATCATGTACATACATGATTACACTCTCTACCATAAAAACATAAAATCTAGAAAGAAAAAAAGAAAGGAGAAAAAGAAGGAGATGGAGGAGGAGGAGGAGGAGGAGGAGGAGGAGGAGGAGGAGGAGGAGGAGGAGAGGAGGAGAAAAAGAACAAGAACAAGAACAAGAACTACAACAATAACAACAAAGTTTTAAGCAAGCCTGCACTACATAGTAAAACTGTCTAAAATAAAACAAAGAACAAATGTTTAAAGCATTTAATCACCTGTCTTCTTTTTCTGAAATGAAAAACAAAGAAGACAAGAAATAATGTCTCATGAGTATAATCAAAATGATGTAAAATGAATTAATTTTTTGTATTTCTCTGGTCACTGATTTGTTCTCACTTTTAGTGTTAGTTTATTGCTGTGGAGAGACATAGCCAAGGGAATGCCTATAAAAGGAAATGTTTAATTGGGGTTGCTTACAGTTTCAGAGGTTTAGTCCATTATCTATCATCACAGTGAGAAACAAGGTGGCAGGCATTGTTATGGAATGATTGTTTTGTACAGTGAAGATGTGTCTTTGCCCAGGCTCCTTCTGATTGGTTTAAGAAAAGAGCCAACTCACAGGTAGATAGGTAGGTAGGTAGGTAGGTAGGTAGGTAGAAGATAAGTTGGGGACAGCACGACGTAGAGGACACTGGTAAGAGGAAGGAAAGGGCCCCAGCAGTTGTGAGGAGGAGCAGAGGGAAGCAAGACTAAAGTGTTAAAAGAAGGTACTGCCACATGACAGAGAATAAGCAAACAAACAAATAAACAAATAAATAAATAAAATGAGTTAATTTAAAATGGAGCAGTTAGCCAGTAACCAGCCTGAGCATTTATGGTTAATATTAAGTCTGTGTGTTTATTGGTGAGCTGGTGGTCCTGACAAAAACTCTGCCTACAAAGAATAGCAGATAGGATGCTGGAGAAGGGGTTAAGAGCTACATTCTAATCCACAGACTTCAGGAGAATGACAGAGAGATAAAAACAGAAACAAACATAGAGGCTTGTGAGAGAGAGAGAGAGAGAGAGAGAGAGAGAGAGAGAGAGAGAGAGAAGAGAGAGAGAGAGAGAGAGAGAGAGAGAGAGAGAGAGAGAGAGAGAGAGAGAGAGAGTATCATGCACTTTTGAAACCTCAAAGCTCACCTCCAGAGATACACTTTCCCTAAAAGACCCCATCTACTTCAACAAGCCCACACCTCCAAATCCTTTTCTAATAGTGCCACTTTTTGATGACTAAGAATTCTAATACAGGAGCCTGTGGAGGCCACTTTTATTCAAACCACCACAGTTACTCATACAATCCTCACTGAAAAAGATGTGACATTTCCCTCTGTACCTGGTACAATATTAAACACTATTGGGTTCAGAATAAGTAACCAAAGACAATTTTACTAGGTGAAGAGACTATTTTTTCTTCATTTTCTTCAATAAATTATTTTAATTTTTAATTACTCTTTTATTTTTGAGATTATAATATAATTACATCATTTTCTCCTTTACTTTTCTCCCACATAATCCCTCTCATGTATCTCAAGCCCTTTCTCAAATTCAAAACCATTCTCTAAACCATACAAGTCAACAAATAAGAGAATAGTTCACTTTCTTTTTCATTTTTTTTTTTTTTGGCTAGACAGAACTCTACTTTCTTTAAAAAGTAGGTGGGTTTTGTTTTTAATGAGAATCCTAATGAGGTTTAATTTGTATTAGTAGCAATTTGTACTTTTAGGCAACGAAGTAATCAAGTACAACTTTTAAAAGTGAAATTATATACTTCTTGTCTAGAATATATTACACTTATGAACAAAACAGGCAGATACATAGTTGGTTGTTTTTCTTCAATGTTGCTAGTACTTTTCCAAATAGCATTTTTCATGCATGTTTCAACTTTTCTATATTTATTTCTTATGAGAGTTAGATAAATACTGAAACCAAGAGAAGACTGATTGAAAATTCACTACTTCTGCAAGCATCTTTTGTTGTCTTTGCTGCTAGTTTGGTTTTGTTTTTCAAGTCAGGGTTTCTCTGTGTAGCCCCGACTGTCCTATAACTCACTCTGTAGACCAGGCTGGCATCCTAGGGGGAGATCCATCTGCCTCTGCCTCCCAAATGCTGGGATTAGGTGGGTACCACTACTGCAGGTGGCATCTTATTTTCTAAAGAATTATTATTGTGGCATAACACACATAGAAATAAATGCTCAGATGCTTGTTTAACATCTAACTTCCCAACACACCAGGAAATGAAAGGTTTTCAGGGTCACCAAGAGCCTTACTTACATTGCACACCCGAGAAAGAAAGGTGTCTTTCTCACAGTCCCCATGTCTGCAAGTTAAGAACAATAGTGTCCTTCAAATAGAGCTTAAACACTGGAAGGCTCAAGCTATGTAGCAAAAATTCCCAGCCCCTTATATGTTTAAGGGACCTATTATTATTAATTTATGTAGAGAGAATTCTACCATCATGCCAATTATGCATGTGTCCTGCATCTTGTTGTTAAAACAGACATGATTCCTATAAAAGTACTTTTTCCCAGGTCTTTGATTTCTACTGAACAATGAAAGTTTTACTGTTACTGTTATCAATTCACTGTTTCAACATTTAATTGTTTGCTTTGTAAGTAAATTGGTATGGTAGGCACATGGCTGCAATTCTTCTTCTTTACTAATGAGTTAAAATTTTCCAAGCCTCTTGGTGTAGGCTTGTAGTTCCAACTACTGGAAAATCTAGGCTGAAAGACCACAAGTTCAATCCCAGACATAGCAACTGAGTTTGACCCTATTACTAAATACATTGTAAAATGGAAATTTAAGGGTGTTGTTTATTGCCGGAGCAATTGCCTGCCATGTGTGATGCCAAAGGTTCAATTTCTCATGCCACAATATAAATTATAATTTAATATGTTTTATCTATCCTTTAGAAAAATATTAATCAATGTTTGGTGTCTGAAAGATGTTATTTATGTGAGCATGAACTAATGAAGTTTTAAAAAATAAAAAATTAACAAAAAAAAAGATAAGAACTCTGAAATGACATAGGAACTAGAGTTATATCTGTCTCTTTATTTGGGTAAACCAGTTTCTGTTTATGAAATGATGAATATTAGTAGGATTGTAATGAATAGTATAAGTACTTTACACGAGTTTGTTGAATTTCTGGGCAATCAGTATATGACCATTTATTACTACAGTTCTTATGCCATTGCCCAGCCTTCAGATTAGGAAAATAGAAAGAGCAAGGAAAATTTTGTTAAAGATGTAGAGATGACCAGCACTCAAACACCACCAAGAGCACCACTTCCTAAACTAAGAGTGAGACTCTTTAAGGCATAACTAACAGTGAGTCATGCATTTCTCTTATCCTTGTTTTTGCTTTATAAAGGTAAAGACTAGATTTATCTTTAAGTATACACTTGTAATTCCAGTACACATCTTCTGGGGCAGAGACATCATCAGTGTGTCTGTGCCATTTAGTGAGACCTTGTTTCAAAATAAAAGCAAAAAAAGCAGGTTACCATGGCTTATGTCAGATCTGTAATTCCGGCATTTATAAAGTAGAAGTAGAAAGATGGCAAGTGGAAGGCAAGATTCAGCTACATATGGAGATCAAGGCCAAGTGAGTTACATAAGAATCCATATTAAAACCAAACTAAACCAAATCAAATGACATAAAATGTAAAGGATTAGAGTTAGGTTACCAGCGGCTTCTATGCATACACTGTCCTTCAAATTTGGTGCATTCTTATTTAAAATAAGGACTAAGAATATAAAAATTAATGCTCTATTCTATGTTGGTGGCTTAATTGTACTTTGCTTATTATGTGTGCATATGAATCTCACTTTCTTTGAAATGTTTTTTATGGTTTACTGCCCTAAAGAATACGCCAGGCAGTGGTGGTTCACACTTTTAATTCCAGCACTCAGGAAAGAAAGGCATGAAGATCTCCGTGGGTTTGAGGCTAGCCTAATATACATAGCAAGGTCCAGGACAGACAGGGCCCCAAAGGAAATCCTGTGTCAAAAAAAAAAAAAAAAAAAAAAAAAGGAAAAGTATGTGATAGATTGGTCTGAGAGTATGCTGTTACAACAACTCTAAAAAATATAAAATAAAGCAAAATCCTGGGATGTGGCATTTGTCTGCTTCTGAGGTATAAGCATCTTCACTGTGATTAACTTTTTTTTATTAATTTATTAATTTATTTTTATTTTACATACCAATCCCAGTTCCCTCTCTCTCCCTCCCTCCCTCCTTCCCTCTCACTTACCTGACAGGGGAGATCCATGATCAACTGATTAACTTTTTAATTTCAATATACCAGAGACTTATCAAAAGAAGGTCATTAATTGCAATTTAGTTTCTGGTGTCCATATTTATAATGTTGTTGTTATTGTTTTGGTGATACAAAACCAGTCTTATGCAATGAGCCCAGTAGGGTAGCAAGAATGCAGCATTAGGTGTTAACACCATAGCCATGGTATTCATCCTTAAAGTTCAAATTTTGTAAAGGCAGTAAAGAATTGCAATATTTGTCTCTCTGCACACTACTGAGTTTCTCAGTTCTGCACTGATAGGATAAAAGCCTTTTCATTATACTGATATGCACCAGGAAATATGGACATGTTTCCCAACAGAACTGATGAAAAGGCTGGACAGAGTTATTTACAGACATTCTCTTTTCTATGCGTTATGTTAAAGTAAGAATAAAAACCATAGTTACAAATGAGGATGATTTAAAGTTTCTACCATCATCCCTACTGTCAAAATAGACATTAGTCCTGGAATTTTTATTATGCTCTCAATTTGCTGCACAGTCTCTGGAATTTTGATTCATGATACCTCTGGGGAATTGTATTTGCAGGAAACAGTGTCTAGCCAGTTACCTCATTGTCTCTTTAGACAACATACATTGAAGTTGAAGAATTTAATTCAGTTCTTGAAAGATGACTTAGTGTCTCTCCTTTTCTCTACCTTCTCTGAGAAGGCTCTGAGTGAGGCGGTATGGGATGAACATGAAACCCTTTACAATGGCTCTGTTTATTTTCATCAGTCCATCACGTTTAGCTCATTGGTTATTAGCCTTTTAACTAAGCTATTCTGTAGTTAAAGTGATTCCATCGTGCTTCCTTCCCTTCAGGAATTGTGTCACTTATTCTAATGTCTATCTTTCCAAGTGTGAGCACATTTAAGGAGTGTTTCATAGTGTTCTCAGTGGCTGTATAGCCTGTCTGCTTTGTTTACTTTGTATCAAGCGACATAGATTTGTTCATGAAAACTTTTTTTTCTTTTTATTTTTTTTACAAATTCACAGTCAGCAATATACTGCTGATTTAGTCCGGGTTTTTTAAATCTGGGTTCCATGAGTAATTTTATTTTACAAGTCTCTGAAATGAAATATAAAATTGTGTACATGCATGCATTGTTCTGCATAGAAGGAATAAAGATTTCATCAGATTCTGCAATGGTTCATGAGCCCCTACATTTCCCAACTAAAAACTGTCATATATTTTCCTTATAACATATGGCATAGGTCATTGACCATACTTGTACCATACTTGGCACTGTAAAATATGCAGAAGTCTCTGGAATGTCTACAGGAGATTATAATTTCTGAGAAGCCCTATATATTTTTTCCAAATGTTACAAGAAGCTTTTGTTGATCTCTCTCTTCATTTGCAGTGAGTTTCAGGCTGAATATGTATTCTACAGTATTTATAATATAATTGAATAAAATTTAATTGCTTTAAGCTTTTTATCATTAGTACTTTATTCTCCAAAACTCACAGGCAGACATTCTTAGCAATATGGTTTAAAAAATGTTCTATTTTAACGAGTTTTTGTAGTTGTATTTTAGAAGCAGATAAGATTTGGGCAGTGTACTTTGACCACTTAGAAATGTTTTGAAGTTTTCATATCTAATTCAACTTACTAAGTAGAAAGATCTACTTTATAATAGTAATAAAGATATAGCTTATAATAATAATTGCTAAGTCCCAAGAGAAATCCTCTTTCCAGTGATATGCTATATTTATATTATTTGACTTGTTTATAGTAAAATGAATAAAATATTTCATAAATATATTCCTGATATAGCAATGCATTTCTTCACAAAGTTCTTATCTTCCAGTCTCCTTTATCTATATCATTACTATAAATGACTAATTGTAATTATGGGCATTTTTTTCACAACCTGACAATATCCACTTAGTATTGTGTGTGCCTTTATTAAACACTACCAAACATAGAAACATTGTGTCAGGCACAAATACCTCATGACCCCTCTGTAGAGTCTCAATAATGGAAAATAAATTCAATATTTCCTAGGTTGTCACATGTTTCCATAAGTGTATGCTACAATTCTGAACACAACTCTCTATTATTGAATCTATTTCTAATGAAATATTTCATTATCTCTTTTTATTTAATGTATTCAACATTGTATGCTAACAGCTACCCCAAAATTTGCTCAAAAATAAACAGACAGATAAAGACACACATGAATTTTATCTGATTGTTTTATAATAACTTAAAATGAAATAGTAGCTAGCCAGTGATTCTTTTAACAAACTTTTAGAAATACTCTTATTTTTAAAAACTATTTTACAACATGGAGTTGCTCTTGCGTATATGCCTACTCACTTTCTAGCAAGCATATTGAAGTTAAAATTGTCTAAGTAGCATTTTTTCTTCCTCTATAATGAACATGTTGTACTACAGAATTTGTTAGGCCATTTCTGGTTTTGTAACATTTTTCACAAAGAGAAGTACACATATCTCCCTGTGGGTCTCTATGTGTTATGTAATTACACATACAAACATTAACACTGATATGGCTTGTAGGGGAAATCACTTATTTAGTGGAATTGACTTCATAGGTCACATGGTGGTAATCATTTCCAGACAACTTTAATTGCCCTGTCTCATTTAGAAAGCCTAATGTGCATTGCCAAGGGAAGTGAATGGATTATAATACCACTTAGCTTTCCTACAAATAAAAAAAAATCCTTGTACGTTTTGGTGCAGAACTTGATTGTTTTACCTATTACATTTTACTATAATGGCTTCTGCATTGCTAGATTTTGCTTTCAGCTATTTGGATGGCAGAAATTTAGGTATAAATGTAATTGTGAGGGATGTATTTTCCCCCAAAAACAATGTATGCTACAATAACCTCCCACAGAGGAGCAGGGTCCATTAGAGTAGAATGAATCAAAACAAAGATGAGAGATTCACATTGACCCAGGAAGGAGAAACAATGCATTTTAACTCTTTGGAATACTACTCTAACATCTGACCACATTAACAACAGGATAGGCTTTTTGCATTGCTAACCTTACATATAAAATGATTCCATAAACACAGATGTTCTATCAATATATATCCTGGGATGAGTGGTGAGTTTAAAAACTAATTGGTAATATCCAGAAGAATATGTATGTTTTAAGTCATAAATGATGAATTTTGACTGAATAATGACTAGTATTCCTGAAGCAGAAGCTAGAGCTTCAGTCAATGAGTAAAACTGTTTTATACACAAAGACTGTATGGAAACAAAAATACAAGCTGTTTAACACTAATAATAATGCTTTAATAGACACTTGTCAACAAAGTTCCATTTCTTTTAGATTTAGAATATTAAAATTGAGTATTTTGTCTTTCTATAACGACCACAAAACTTTAGCCAAGAAATATTTTCTGTAACTTATTCAACAAATGGCTATTTTATCTCAAGTACGTCTTTTTTAGTCAGCATTGATACATAGACAGAATCAAAGATACGTTAGTCGAGTCATAGATATGCATAGGGACTTGGCTGCTTTAACTTGACTTAAGTCATACAAAACTCTACCTTACCACATCAACATTTTTTCTTTATTTGAATATTGTTGAAGTCTACCAAACACTATGGATTTATCTTCTCTTCTTTGACATGATTGTAATTTCAGGTCTTTCCAAATTCCAACCCTCTCAGTTTCAAGACATCCCATGTTCCATGAGTTGAACATGACCTTCTTCTTTCTCACTAATCTATGCCCTCAGCCCTCTTTGCCCTGAAAGAGAAAATAGCCCATACTATCACTTCCTTAGGATTTATTATATTCTTCCTGGAATAAATTTTCTTCTCTTTACATGAAAATATGAATAATTTTTTAAAAATTACATTTTAATTTTCCACAGTGGAGAACTAAAAACATCCCATGAAAACTTACCTTATTTTCAGGCTCTGCTATTGAAACAAGTGCACCATAATTTGATACTGAAGAATTTATAAAGTATACTAAGCTAAATGTGTTAAGGACTGAATACTTGTGTTTCTTCAAAAATGCATATGCTGCAATCCTAACCCCACAATGCTTCTGAAAAGAAAAAGCTACCAAGTATCTTTTGTAAGCATAAAATGACACTTTTACTATAATTAATTATTGCTGTGTATTAATTTAACCAAAAATTCTCTATGTTAAAAGTGAACAAAATTGTGGTGGGAGCGATGATTCAGTTGCTCTTCCAAAGGACTTGGGTTCAATTCCCAGAAACCATATGGCAGCTGACACTGTCTGTAACTCTAGTACCAGGGAATCTGATACCCTCATATAGACATAACATGCAGGCAAAGCCCCATTGTACACTAAATGAATAAATAAACCTTATTTTGAAAAAGACTGAAAGGTACTACTAGGAATTCTAAGCAGCAAAGACCACAAAATTGATTATGTTTGATATATTTGTCTGACTTCTACACTGATGGCTAACAGCTACAATAGTTTCCCTTTATTGTAAGGATGAGACTTCAACTATATTAAAGTAATTGTTGCATTTCAAAACAATAGGATACCTGCTATGAGAGTTCTCAATAACTTTCTGTGAGTATGATTAATTCAAACGCCTTCAGAATTTCAGGTCATTGCTGTTACTTACTGTAGTTGGAGTTGTTTTTCTGGAAGAAGTTGGTTGTGCTGTGGTCCAAGGAAACACATGAATTATGACTGTAGTTGTGGCTGTCAGCTGACTAGCTGCATTCTCACCCAATTCATCAGTGACTTCAATAAGTAACTGGAATGTCACTCCACCTTGAACTCCTTGAAATAGATCGTACTGGAAATGCTGCCCAGTGGCCAGAAATGGAGACTCAGCACCTTCTCTCCAAAGTGTGAACTGATTATTTGTGTTTCCTAAAATTGATGAGGTAATAAAACAATAGGAACTGCATCATGAATGCTTATTTCCATGTTCTCTTAAGTTTTTGTTTAAAATATATCTTATGATATGTTCCCAACAGTTACAAATATCTGAAGTAAGAATCACCCAAAACAATGTGGAAGTAACCAACTTGAATTCACATCCTTTACCTCCTGTGATGGAATAGCTTAGATGATCCTGTGGGGAATCCTTGTCTATGCAATTGAGGCGAATTAAACGACCTCTAAAGTTGGCATGCATCTGAATTTCTAAATGTGGAGGTGTACATAAAGGAGGCTCATCATTCACATTCTACAACAAAATGGTATTTTATTAGGTAGGTTAAGTCATGTTTTAAAAATCTGGCCATATACAATTGGTCATTTTTCTCAGTTTTATTGCATATAGTGTCTACCTAGATAATTTCCAGTTAACTACAGGAATATATCACAAACACACACGGGGGAGGGGGTGCTTAGAGTGTCTTGAATTCTATGAGTGAAGAAGAATAGAGATGGTCATTTAAATCCTTAAAGCTGATGGATTCCTCAGCTTAGCAATTTTTCCCAATGTGCCTCCTCACAGAAACTATTTCACCAAATATTTCCCTGACTTATTCATTCACCTTTTTTTCCCCTTGAGTTACTAGCTTGTGAAATAACACAGATACATCAGACAGCTGATGCTACTGGTTAGAGCCTATACTTGCTTCTTTATGAAAAATACATTTTCAAAGTGCCTCATACCTAAAAGCCTAGAATAGCTCTACGAGTACCACTGTATTTATTAAGGAGGTTTATACTTTCAAGTTTCAAACTGAAAACAAAAATCATCTAAATTACCAGCAGAAGTGTGAAATGGCAGGGACAGGAATCAATAAATTTATTTGAACTCACAAATTTGGAAGAATTGAAGCTACCTTTAAACGTTAATCTATATTTTTAACATAGTATAAACAAGTATAAATATGATTAACAAGTATAAAAAATAAACATGTCACTCTAAAAAATAAAAAGGACCCAACCAAACATTTTTCAGTAATAAATTATCTCAATGCTTTTACAATTGTTGTCATTGTCATACATGGCTCACATTCATTGGTGAACTCAAAGCGCAAGTCTAAATAACCTCTCAGGACTGTAACTCTCCACCATCGTTTTAATATTCCCATTACATTTTGAAGCCCTGGGAACATTTTGGAAAAAGGAATTCTTAATGCTCCAACATTATGGCCAGCCTTTTAGCTTATTCTTAAATTAAGCAAAGGGGACCCTGCCAACCTTGAATCATCAGTTTTTTATTTTAAGGTGCTGTTTCTATGGCTTGGAATTTAATATATCATTCCAATCTTGCTTGCCAGAATTAATTTTGGCAAAAGACCATCATTTTCTTACACAACTGTATCTCCAATTACATTAAAACATAGTGTATTCATGTTACTAAGTTTTTATTCTTTATGGAAATGTGACCAACATAAAGTATACAAGAAAGCAAAACTATGGTTTTAGTTGTTTATACCTTAAAATTTAGAATCACCATAATTCTGGAACAAAATACTTTGAAACGCTGTTACTTGTATTTATTAACTAAATTTCAATAAATAAAAACAACCTTAGCCAGTACATTTGGTAAATGATTTAAAACCTGTTCCCAATAAAAGAGAAATAAATTGAGTTGCAATTATCTTTGAGTAATATGGAAAGGCATTTTCAATCCCTGTGTTGTTATATGGTTACCTAAGGTGGTTATTAAATAAAGCATACTATTTAAATTTTCTTAATTTCTAATAAATAAACTGTAGTCTCAATACATGAATCATAATTTAGCAATATTTATCACTTTTATTTCATTTTGGAATAGAATGTATTGTCTTTATATAGAGCAGTTCTCCAAGCTTTTAACTGCAGGCATTGGAGACATGGCTCAGCAGTTAAGATCATTTACTGTTTTTTTCTGAGGACCCAAGTTCAGTTCCTGGCATCGGTATAGCAGATTACCACCACCTACAACTGGAGTTCCAGAAAGTTAAGCAAAATCTGACCCACTTGGACACCAGGCATATATGTAGTGAATACATGTATGTTACAAAACCCAAATAAGTAAATCTTTGTATGTTTTTAAATACAAACATGGTAAATTTGGACAATTTGGGATGTTGTGTACCTTTTATTTAATAGTATTTAGACTTTAAAATTTAAATTAAAACACAAAGATGTAGACAAATTATGAAGTTGGGTGCATAGTTGTTTAAAACTGTGATGTCCCCTTTGTGGATTTTTCACTAATGGAGTTGTTATATCTTTCCATAACTCTTATTAGAGATTGGTTTGGAAATATATTTTGTCAGTCCCAGCACTGAAAGGGAGATTGGACACAAGTTTCCATCCTTAACCAAGAAACTATTAGCAACTGATAACCTGTTCAGAAAGGGAAAATCAGTTTTCTTCAATGAAAGAAACTAGGTATATCAACCACACTCCAAAACAGACCCTATGCCCAGGCTCTCTGTCTTTCTGTCTTTGTCTCTGTCTCTCCCGTGTGTGTGTGTGTGTGTGTGTGTGTGTGTGTGTGTGTGTGTGTGTGTTGTTTTATTTTGGCTTCTTTTGTTTGGTCTAATTTGTCTTTTTCTTGTTCACCTTGATTTTAATTTTAGTGTTTAGTGTTTTTTAAGGCATTTCATTTCAGAAAGAAATAGGGAGAGGGTGAGAATGCCAACTAGGAAAGGAAAGAAGGTAGGGAGGAACTGGGAAGAGTTGCAGTACAAAAAAATGATTTAGAATGATTAAAATATGAAATGTTTAAATACAAAATGATATAAAACCAGAAAGAAGGTAAAAAATTAATGGTAAGGGTATAAATTCTTTTCAACATGCTACCATTAATTTTGTCACCATAAAAGAACAAAAATGTAGAAAAGAAGACATAAACATAGCTGGTAAGATGTAAAACAAGATAATACAATTAATATGAATAAAGTAGCAACCATAATGAATGGTAAAGGCATTTTGGATTGCCAGTAAAATACAAATACAATATTCAATCATGTGCCATAAAATCACAAGGAACATTATTTAAAGGCAAAAATATAAGGACATGGGTTAAAAAGTAAAAATAAAAGAAAGTATAATAAATAAAAATGATAGGTCAATATTACATAAAAGTATTTGGGTGTATTTTCAGCTAGCAGCCATTTTGTCATTTAAGTGGATATTACTATACACTTGAAAGTCATTACAAAGCTATGAGGAAATGCACACTATACAGTCTTTAGAATAAAATCGGGACAGCAAATGACTAAGAAATGAAAGTGAATATCATTCACTTCATGGATAGATAGAAAGTGATGAAGTTACCTTAAAAAACTTGTGAAATTTTTTCAGATACCCAGGAACACATTTCTGCATGTGTCTGTGAAGTTCTGTGAAAAGTTTAACAGATGAATCCTAAGATTATATATTAAGAAATACCCAACCATGAGGGTGAACATTGTTCGGTCCATTGAAGAATTAGACTAGAAAGACCCAGACCTCAACCTCTACTTCATTTGGGCTTGACAGCTCCAGGTTAATTTTCTTTGATACTTCAAAACCAATTTGAATGTCCCCATCCCCAAACTTTGTTCTTCAGGTCTTTAGACTGGGACTAATTGGACAATGGTACTAATCATGCTAGCTTTCCCTCCATGGTCTTGAGTTTTCAGGGACAAAATTTAATATGAAGCAGTTTCAGCAGATCTTGTTAACTTCTGGTCAAAATGGCATAGTTCTTTTCCTCTCTGAGTTCAGATTTGTCTTATTCTTATAATTTGGGAATAAAAATGAGAACTATAATCTACAACACATGATAGACACAAAGTGAAGGAACAAAAAAAAATAGATATACAGGTGATGGGAGATGTCATTCTGTAAATATGTTTCTCTTATTGGTTAATCAATAAAGCACTGTTGGAAAGAAAGGAAAGGCAGGACAATAGGAAAGAAAGATAGGCAGGACAATAGGAAAGAGAGATAGGCAGGACAAGGAGACAAGGAGAGAGGAAGTAGTAGAGAGGGATCCAAGATGGAGGATAGGGAGAAAAATGTCAGCCCCTCTCACCGGTAAGATGAGGCCACATGGAAGTAATTAGATTAATAGTAATGGGTTAATATTTAAGACAGAGCTAGCCAATAAGAAACAAATAACTGGCCAACAGAATTATATCTAATACAATGTCTCTGTGTGTTATTTGTGGCTGCCATGGCTCTGGGACCAGGCAGGCCAGCAGGGAAAAACATATTCATAACATATTCATAACATGGATTTATGATTTAGGTAGTTATTTTCTTATTATGATGAAGAAAACCTAAAATCAGTATGTAAGTATACACACACACACACACACACATACATATATATATATATATATTTGTATATCAAAAATAATACTCTAATAAATTATAGAATTACCAAAGAAGGACAATAAAAATAAATATAGTTGAACTGGGTGAAGTAATAATTTAAATATTAAAACATGAAGAATTCAATATTTAATTTAAAATAACTTGTTAATAAGTTGGAGATAAGAATAAGAAATATAAGCTGCTTTTATGTGTGTTCATACTACTTATAGTTTATTATCAAATTACTGATATTGTATCTTCTTTTATAATTATAAACTATGGGACCAGGGATATGGTTTAGTAGGTAAGAGTACTTGTCACCAAGCCTGAGTTTAAGCCCCAGAATCACATCGTAGGAGAGAACCAACTCCCACAAGTTGTCCTTTGATCTTCACACAGAAATGATGGCATGTGCTATGATCAGACATGCAGGCATACACAAAACAAACATCGGACATGCAGGCATACTCAAGACAGACAGACAAACAAACAAACAAACAAACATAAATTTTAATACTGTAGGTGAATAGTTTTCCAAATAGAAACAATGCTCTCTTTGGGTGCTGTTAAGGCTATCTGCAAGTTAAATACATTTGCTACCTTCTAACAGCATTACTTGAAAAACAAAACACAAAACTGGACTTTTATGTAATACAGCAAGCCGTTAATATATGTCTTAGCTTTTTCTCTGTCTCTGTCCTCTTTGTTTCTCTGTCCCCTTTTTTCTTTCCCTACTCAATTATTTACTTTGCAAGTAACAAGACAATATAGGCAGCTGTGTAATACTTGAAAGAAAGTTAGAAATGTCCTTGAAACACTTGTTGCATCCCCCACTTCAATTCAGTCATATTTTCTGCAAGTTAGGATAAAAGCCTGGAATATATCCCTTAACTAGCATAGTGGGATTCAAAACTCATTCCTTTATTATGTTTTTTCTTCTTAGTTTATAAGATCAATTTTCCATATGGTATTTGTAGTACTTAGAAGAAAATTTGTATGTTGGCTTTCTCCCTTGTAAAACATATGTTCTTGAGTTCTCAGACTTTAGTGAACACCCTCAGTCTCACAGGACACCCGGGGCTATTTCCATGTTATCTCTGAGGTCTAAGCACATACAGTTTCTAGCCTCAGGCTGAGATTTTACTTAGGAAGGCTTTTCAGTTCTGGGTGGAGCACAGGATTTTCTCCTTGTTTTTTTTTTTTTTTATTGTTGCTTTTTTTTTTTTTTTTTTTTTTGACTCATACTAGCTATTCTTGAGCCAAATAAAAAAAATTACATTACTATACTTCCTACCCTACTTTTCATTGTTGCTGTATGGTTATTTGCTGGTTTGGAAAAATGACAAGCAGTTTGTATTAAACAACAGTAACATTGAAAATGGAATCAACTCATATTCAGTGTAAAAAGCTAACAAAAATAAAAAGCAGCCCTCTTCAGAGTTTGTTTCTGCATTTTCCTGTTTTAGCCAAAGAAGAAAGAGAAGACTCAAGAAGAAAAAAAAGTTCTCATTTGAGTAGACTATCCAATGTTGTTGTTGTCACAGTGTTCAGAATCTCATGAGGAATCTTGGTTTCCATGGCAAGTGCAGTAAAAAAATCTGACATGCTGCTCTAATACAAGATGGTATGGATGTTGACAGACAACAAAATGGCACTGCAGCCAACTCAAGAGTGTTTGTTAATCATAATCTGGAACCTGCTTTGTTATGGTCTGGCAAACTTCCAATGATCAAACTGGAATAAAAATAGTAGCACTACTGGGGATTCTTCAGCAGTCATTTGTCCCAATCTTTTCCAGGCCCCTTTGACTTTCCAAAAGAAAGTCTCATATTTTCTTCACTTCATTTTCAGAATATAGCACCATCTATTTTAATTAAGTCATCCAGGGTTTTCAAGAGTAAGTTCCTTAGATTTTAGCCCTTAAATTTAAATTTCTATATATCTACCACCCATTACATCTTATCAAAAACATGATTTATTGAATAAGTCTTATCAATTCACCTACTAAAGAGCATCCCACTTGCTTCTATATTTGAGCAGTTATGAAGATGCTATAGATTTTCAAATACCAGTTTTGGGGTGGAGATGTATTTTCAGTTAACTAAACTGAATTTTATGAGTTTTGCTTCCAGATAGTGTCATTGAATGTTTTTAATTTTGTGATAAAATGATGAACTTCCCTAGAGAAGACACAATATTTAATCCACTGGTAAGGGGCAGGAATGTCTGTTGTCCCTCAGCTCTGCCAGCATTTAGAGTGTCAGTGCTTTTACTTTCACCATATAAATGCATTTCCATTAGTCTTTCATGATAGTTTTAATATTTATGTTTATAAAATCACACTGTTGAGCAGGTTTTCTTATGCTTGTTTCCACCTAGAAATCTTTAGTAAAATACCTGCTCAGGATTTTGTTGCTGTTATTACTCACACCTTGCTAAACTATCTTTTCTTACTGTTTACATTTTTTTTTTGCATTTTTGGAATAGTTTCAACAATGTTTTTAAAACAGTTAGATCTCTTAAAAGTATTTTCTGTCATACTGTAGCTTGTTTCTTTCAGAAACAACAACAACAACAAAAAAATAATGAATTTTAGTGACGCCCAGTTGGTCAAAACTTTCATGTGCCTGTGCCCATGCTGTGTTTTTAAAATTGGTATTAAAAGTATGCCTGAATTGTTCTACATTTTACATTTAGATGTAAATTCACAATGAGTAAATTCTCCCAAGAGTGTGAAATCTTTGCCAGGACTCACTCCAGCACCACTCAGTGGAGGCACTGTCTTTTTTGACTGAATTGGCTTTATTCTATTGGATTATTTAATTCTTCTTTCATTAATACAGCACTGTCTTCACTGTTGTGGTTAACACTTTTTGAGCCAGCACTTCACATTTTGTGAACCAAACCAGCCCCAAATTCATGAAAATCCTCCTACCTGTGTCTCCGAGGTGATGAATTAGAGTCATGAGTCACCATAGACTGCCATATTGTCTTAAAGTTTTGTTCATATTCTTCAATATTTTACTCATAGTTTTTGGTTCTTCAAATTGCCTACCAATATCCATATAGTATATATGTAGAATTTTTATTGGATTGTGTTGATTCTTCAGAACAAGTTGCAAAACATTCAGTCATGCATAGATGATAGATAGATAGATAGATAGATAGATAGATACAGATAGGTACAGATAGATGATAGATAAACAGATGTTAGATAGATCCATGACTTGTGCAGGGTTATGAATGGCAGTGGAGGGTTGCTAGAGGAAGTCATTGTTTTTAGTGATATAGTCATTAAGATGTTACTCATGCTACAGTAGGTATATTTGTAGACATGCCAACATGAGTGGCCCTGGTTATACCCAATAGGTCACTTTTCACGCAAACAAACAAAAACAAAATTAAAACCAACCAACCAAACAAAAATAACTAAACAACATGACATTAAGATGGAAGGAAAGACTGAATGGGTGGCAAAAGGTAGTAGAGAGGGTAAAAGACAATGGAAACAGGCATGTTATCAAAATTACATAGATTAAATTGTCAAGAATAAGCTAATTACAAAGATCCTCTTTTATAATATTTTATGGTGAATCAGTTTCGTGATTAATTTTGCCTCCATTTGCTGATGAATAGCTCTGGGTAGAACTTTAAATGTCAGCCTTGAAATGCCGTTTTATCTTCATCTTTTGTATCATGGTTTTATTTTAAGCAATCATCAGATTCTGTCTTACTTTGTATACACAAAGGGATATGAATGTACATGCATACATCTCTCCATAAATGGTTGTGAAATTTAATTTTGTATATAATCCAGGAAATATATTGTCTTATTATAAGTATATATGATAAGCTTGTATTATTAAAACTCGGGCAAGTCTTTCAGGAAAAATAAAAGCTGCCAATCAGAAAGTTTATCTGAGGGAGTTGTTTCCATAAATCACTAATACTGGTATAAAAATACCAACATAGAAATACTTTAGGAGATATTTCAGTAATATAGTTGTGAATTTCTAAAATGATTATTTTTATTAGTGTTGAACTTTTATTTTATTTTTTAAAATCATATTAAATTTTATTAGGAATATTCTTGATAGCTCTGTTGTATTACTCAGTAATATTGGAAAGTTATTAAATTATTCTCTCACCAAAAAAGGTCAGATGGTAAAAAGGGGAAACAATGGCTTTTGTTTGTTTGTTTTTTTGTCTGAGAACAAGTTCCTTAAATTAATATTTTCATTTTTATGTAAGCTACATAAATAAAAGATGATTGTTTAATCTCAAAGTAACACAAAAGAAACATAGGAATTAGTTTGTAAATATTCTAATAATTTTGAGGAATACCACACCAAAGAGAGTCTGCAGTATGTAAAATGGAGTACGCAATTTAATGTCACAAATAGGCATGAAACATTACTCACTACATGTGGAACAAGCCTAATCTTGCCTCTGTCACTGTCAGATATGTTAGGTATTTTTGGAGGCTGCTTTCCAAGCACCAACTCAGAGATTCATATTCTTCGTATCATAACTTTTTCCATTTTTAAGGCTTTGTTTCAGAATTTGGGAGAGTAGTTGGGTTGGAAACATGCTTGCAATGTGAACATGAAGAACAAGTTTCCTTTCCAAAGACCTGGGTTTGTTGATTTATGTGGCTCATCCCAGCACCTGGAGGTAAAGACAGCTGAGACATTGGGGCAGTCTGGTCAGGAGCTTTTACCTGATGGGAGATGTTATTCTGCAAATATGTTTCTCATACGGGTTAATAAATAAAGCACTGTTTGGTCAATGGGAAAGCAAGATAGGAGGAACTAGGAGACAAGGACGAAAGAGGAAGTAGTTAGGAGGAGTCAACATGGAGAGCTTAGAGGAAGCAAGATGCCAGCCCGCTGTGCTCGGATAAGATGACCACGTGGAAATACTTAGATAAGTAGAAATGGGTTAATAATTAAGACAGAGCTAGCCCATAAACAATAATAGTAAAGGGCCAACAGGATTGTATCAAATACAGGGGCAGCAGGACCAGACTGACTGGGAAAACATGCTAGTAACATGATGGTGTCAGAAGTGGAACTGAGAACTTTCACTTAAAACTTAACAAAAGCTTAAAAAATAGTTTTTAGAAACAAAAGAGCAAGACTTCTTGGTAGCAGCATTTTTCTGGGTTGGACTCTGTTTTGTAAGAGACAAGTAAATATTTGCACGGCACCTTTAAGGGAGGTTTCCTGACTCAGCATAAGTGGCAAAAAACCCACCCTGATTTTAAAGAGCTCTGCTAACAATTCATGGGTGTGTATGAGTGTTGGCAATGACAGTGATCATATCTCCAAGCCGGCAGCATGCTGTTGGATGCAGCTCAGACCAAGGCAGTGAATAGAGCTCTCACTGCTGGCAGTAAAATAGCCACTGCCATCTTGGATAGACTGAAAAAAAAAAAAAAAAAAAAAAACTGTGGCTTTCATTTTAGCAATGTTGTTGGTTACCAGATAAAATACTCGTGGCCAGAAAAAAATAAAGATTTAAAGTAAAGACAGATTCACATTTAGAAAAAGTGCTAAAGGTTTACAATGTGTTTCAAAATATACGTAGGCTTGAGAAAGAAAAAGAAATAAAATGGTTTTAAAAAAAGAATGTGGCTGGGTGTGGTGGCAGGTGCCATTAATCCCAGCACTCGGGAGGCAGAGACAAACAGATCTCTGTGATTTGAAAGGAACCTGGTATGCAGTGAATTCCAGGACAGATAAAAGTTACACAGAGAAACCCTGTCTCAAAATATGTAAAAATAGAAGTAGAAGAAATAGAGTAATAAAAAAGCCACGTAAAGATGGAAAGCACAGAGACTCTTTGGATATTGTACACTGTTCTGTTATCTTTAAATTGTTTGACTGCTGAAAAAAATTACAACTACTGATAAAAGAAATGCTGCTGGATTAATTCAATTTATATATTTTAAAAATGCTTTGACTCCAAAATTTAAGCCTAAGGACAAGTTACTGGGGAAAAGGATTTCTATTTTTGTTTCCCCAGAAAATGAAAACCTGTGGATTCCTTCCAGACTAATGTGGTTTGATGAAGCAAGACCCCCTGAGCAACATCTACAGCCAAGATTTCTGCGTCTTCTTAGGATCCCCAATGACAGCGCCCCCTACCAGCAGGAAGTAGTTTGGAAAGAACAATACCCAAATTCCCAAATATTGTTATAAATGTTTATTTTCATTTAACTGGGCTTGGTTATAAATGGCTAATGACCACAAGCATTTTTTTTTAAAAGTAAAAAGGGAATTATGGTATAGATATGAATACTTTGTTTTGGAATGGATTTTCATTTATTGATACAATTTAAGGTCAATTTTGTAATAAGTATATTTCTTCTCTTGTTTAGATATTGTGTTTATATAGCTCATTGGAAAATGTAATGCATAATTTAGTTTAGATTAGAGAGTTACCTATGAAAGTCAATACTTGGAGTTAAGTTAGTTAGGATTTCTAGATATGCAGAGATGTATTTGAGATGAATAGGCATTCTTCAAACCTTTCAAAGACCTACAGAATATGGCATTTAAAATGATTTAGGGTTTTTCTTGACAGTGAGGCACAACTTCTCCTGGTAACACCACCTGCGTCAGAAAGGAAGATGGACATTGAAGAAACGTGTTATGGAGTTTGCTTCTATATGGCAAGACTAGCCATTTGGACAATAAACTTGTCTGAACTGTTTGACTATATGCTGTATAACCTGAACATGCAGGACCCACAGAAAAGTGACTGCTGATACAAGATGGACGGTGCTACAGGATTCCTGCTTCATGGAAGAGTCTGCCAGACAATCTACAAGACACAGAGAAAAGTGACCGACAAATGCCAATACAGAAGGACATTTTAAAGTTTTAAAGCTTTGCTGAGAAGTCTGCCAGACACACTATGGCCTATGGGCTGAGGATGGAACATTACAGAAGAACTTTGGGTGACTGACCAGGCAGTGAGTTGTTTCTGTCATTTCTAGAGTTTATATATTATCCTTCTATGGTCTTTGAAGGAGTTGAAGACAGATAGTTATGGTTAGAGTTTTCCTTAGTTAGGATTTAAAATAAATTTCCTATAGGACTTTAGACTCACAAAGATAGGGTAGATGATACTTTTTTTAAGTCTTACAAAATGTTAATGGACTAAATATTGTTAACTGTGATTCTTATTTGATAATTGTTGTATATTTTGTTATGTTAAGGTTAAAACACTTCTTTTTATTTTAGACAGAAAAAAGGAGATGATGGGAGATGTTATTCTGTAAATATGTTTCTCATACTGGTTAATAAATAAAGCACTGTTTGGCCAATGGGAAAGCAAGATAGGAAGGACTATGAGAAAGGGAGGAAAGAGGAAGTAGTTAGGAGCAGTCAGTATGTAGAGCCTGGAGGAAGCAAGATGTCGGCGCTGCACTCGGATAAGATGACCACATGGAAATACTTAGATAAGTAGTAATGGGTTAATCATTAAGACAGAGCTAACCCATAAACAATAATAGTAACGGGCCAACAGGATTGTATCAAATACAGAGTCTCTGTGTGTTATTTGGGGCTGGCGTGGTGGCAGGTGGGGAGAGAAAAGGAGGGAGAGAACAGAACAAGAAGGGTCAGGAAGGTCAAGTTGAGGGAAAAACAGAGCAAGCAAGGAAAGAAATACTTTAATAGAGGGAGCCATTATGAGCTAAGAATTTATGCAATAGTGGAAAGACTACCTTAAATGTCCTTCCCCTATAATGAGATTGATGACTACCTCAAATGCCATCATATTGTCTTCATCCAATATCTGATGGAAGCAGAAGCAGAGATTCACTGCTAAACACTGAGTTTAACTCCTGGAATCCAGTTGTAGAGACGGAGGAGGGGTAAGCAAAGGGGTCAAGACCATACTGGGGAAACCCACATAGACAGCTGACCTGAGCAAGTAGGAGTTCACAGAGACCAATCTGACACCTGGGGAACCTGAATAGTTCCAAATCATGCCTCATGAACATGGGTATCAGATGGGGGGCTTGGGCAATCTTTGGGGCTACTTGCAGTGAACCATTATTTATCCTCAGCTCATAAGTGGGTTTTTGTAGCCCATTCCTTGTGGAGGGATACTCTCTCAGCCTAGATACAGGGGTTAGGGAAAGTTTTCCCCATGGGAGGCCTCACCTCATCCACCTCTGGGGAGTGGATGTGGGGGGGTGATAGGGAGATGGTGGGTGAAATGGGAGGATGGGAGGAAGAGGGAACTTCCCTCTAATATGTAAAATTAGATTATTTTTAATATAAATAAAAATTAGTAAAAAATAAGTAACAGGAAATATTAAAAGCTTGTATATGCAGAAGATAAAATCTTTTGAGCGGGAAATAGTCTATGTTATTGCTTCTACAATATAATAAACACTCAGAAAACCATCAAAAACCATATTGGTTTTCAGTAGTGATGAGGTGGGTCTGTTTCCATTATGTAAATGGGAGAATAAATATAAATAAAATAAATAAAATAAATAAAAATTCTCTAGTTCTAACATTCTCCTTTGTGATAACATTTAGGGCTCAGAGGCCCTTTTTTTCTACTCAAGCTTTCTTGTCTCATTGGTAATATATACTATACTATACTAAGTAAATATTTAAGGAAAAATATCTGATTACTAGATAATGAGAAAGGATGAGAAAGAATTCTTCCTCAAGGGCTTAACACCATACTAAATTAAAAGTATTATTTTATAATTCAGTTCAAAATGTTTAAATGACAAAATACATGTATGATGAAACTCGGAACACTGAAAATAATGATTAATATCCAGCTCAGCATCTACCAAAATGAGTTTGGTATTTCTCTTGTCTCCTTTGGGTTGCATTTTTTCTCTCCTCCAAATGTGATCTTATGTAACTTATAAATAAAATCTGTAGTAGGTTAGCTCTTTATGCTATATTTTAAAATTCCCTAAACTCTGACATACTTAGTGCATGAAAGAAATTGATTTACAGTTTGTTTTATATTAACATAAACAATTCAAGGAACATTGTGCTTTTAAAAATATTCAAAATGGGGAACATTTATGCTCTAGCTTTCATTCCATAATCTATAAAAACAAGAACATTTTAAACATGTTTATCAGTCATAGTTAAGTAGTTTCTCGCTTTTGTTTTGTGGGAAAAATGATGAAAACCTCATCCTAATAAAATAAGCTGTGCCAACAGAACAGCAATGTCAATCAGGTTTTCCTTCATCTGTAGGGTGGTCCTAGTTAGTCTATGAAAGATGTGTACTGTATTCACTATGAGCCTCTGAGTGCTTTACAGAGAGACATGTTTGAAATTCAGTCACACTTCAGGATCACATAGTGTATCAGCAGAATTTTGTGATGAAGAAACCATTTAAAATGTTTCAGTAACCTGTCCTGTTTCCACATCTGTAAGTGGGAAGGCTAACCCACGTTGAGCCTTTGAAATCTTCACGCTTGCAGGGACAATGAGTTCAAGTGAAATTAAGTGGCATATTCACACATGTGTATATAGTTCACACCGTTCAGGTTCTAGAGCTAAGAGATCCAAGTTAAAGATCTTGCTATGTATGCCACAGGCCTTCACACTTCAGAAGGTCTTTTCTGTTAAAAAGAAAATTTGATAAACTCTTTTTAAAGAGACAGTTCTCTTAGCCAGACCAATTTTGTGTGGACATTGTCTGCTTTCAGACTAGTAACTTCCTGCAGTAATGGATTTTGAGATGGTCATCATTTTGAAAAGCACTTTCATGGAAGAATGAGACTCTTCTTTTTGCCATTATTCAGTTATTATATGCCATGTAAAGAGAATGGCAAACCTTTACATGTTGCGGAAATGAAGCATGCATCTGTCATGGGAAAGCTGCTGTACTTCAGTCTGGAAACAAAAGACATATGTTGGGTAATGATTACTTCAAAAAGAATCACACACAAAAAAAAAGACAGTAATGATTTAGAAACTGTCCTTTGAGGAAATTGATCAATCTCTTTGCAGGAGACAAAACAGCCTTCAGTTTTGTGTGCAAATTCTTGTCAGCAAGTACATTATGGTGTAATACACAATATATGATCATGCTATGAGATTATTTTTGCTTGGGGATTTTTTCACATTGTTTTGTTTTTACTTGAGTCAAAGCATTGTCTTTGTTTTGCTTCAGACTCTGGCAGGCCCACTATTGGTGTACATATTGACTTGCTTACCTTGAGTGTTATGGATACAAGTGTTTGGTGCTTGGCTGGACAAGAGAACAGCACCTTTTAGCAATTTCATTGTTCACAGGACAGGCTCCTTCTATGGTTATTGTTGTCAAAAATGAGTTGTTGAATTATTCTATCCATGTATGTACTATTTTATTGTTTAACCTTCTTCCATTTATCTATGCACATGTTTGTTATGTATATAGATTTAATATATCTTTCAATTATTTTCTTGAAGCCTCCATATGCTTCTATGACAAAATACAAGTGATTGCATGGTTTAAATAACAGAATTGACTTTCTCACATTCTTAGACCATAATCTCTTGAGGTTTTTGTTCCAGTGAGAGGTTGCTGCAGTCAGTTTTTCTCAAAGTGTCTACACAGTAGAGAGAGTGTGCTTCTTGGTGAGTTTCTTTGTTATTCTCTGAGTATAGTAAGCTCATCAGATGGAGGCCCCACCTTCCTGTCTTCAATTATCAAATTACCTCCTAGCACAAATGCAAATAACTCCAAGCAAATCACACTGGAGATGAAGACTCATCTTGGGTGTGCATGAACATTCAGGTGAAAAGAATACTAATTTTTCAGTTTATAAAAAGCATTGATTGTGTTAGTTCATATGAACAAAATATAGATACATCCTTATGCTTCTGATTTAAGTAATAGAACTCTACTACATTTATCTTAATCAGGGCTTTAGTCCCTATTAAAAATAAGTTACTGTTTTCAAACCTGAACTTTTAGAAATTTGGGCTGTGAATACTTTCTGAATAAAATATTGGTAACTTTCAAACAAAGTTTTTTCCAAAATATTTTCAGAGTAAAAGGTTTGCAATTTTAAGAAATATTTAAGCTTTATCTGATCTCTGATTGTATCTTTCTAATTAGAGAGAGAGAGACAGAGAGAGAGAGAGAGAGAGAGAGAGAGAGAGAGAGAGAGAGAGAGAGAGAGAGAGGGAGGGAGGGAGAGGAAGAGGAAGAGAGAGAGAGATGAATGAATGCTTCATCAATGAAGAATACAGCGAAGAAGTTGTCACCCTACCTACTGGATCTCAGGCAAGTCATGCAGAATGCAATAGTAGTTATAGGATTAGAAGCCCTCACACTTAGACCTGCTCCCAAAAGGTAAACTGTAGGTATGAGTGTGTTAAGGTATTTTGCTGGAAGCTTGAATCGTCGTGATATTCTGAGTCATGGTAAAAACCATTAAAGTCACTTCATTAACTTTCTCTCTAAAAAGATTTTGGCCTGGTTTCTTGCATTTTGCAGATGTAATGAGGCTGTAGAGGGGATTACAGCACGAAGTCATGGACACCACTGAAAGGTTTAGCTCACCACAACACATGTGAAAATGCTCACCTCAGAGCATTATGCAAATGCTCTACTCAATGTCTGCAGCTTTAAATCATCCTTTGTTTAGAAAGTATTGCCTCTTCTCTGGGATCAAGGGTTGAAAAAAATCATAGTATTCAAGCAGAAAAATGAATGCAATCACAAGATAAAGAGAGGTTGGCTCTATCTATAAATAATAATTCTTTTTTTTTTTTGCTCATTTCCATCAATGAAAGTGATGCATTTGATTATATTGATGTAAAGTTCAAATAAAACAGGTCAAATATATATTCTCACATTGAATATTTAAGTCTTTGTGTCTATACTTCATGCTAGTACTTAAACTATGAAGGGATTTCCTCAATGAAAGTAAGATAGGAAAAGAACATTAAGATGAACAAATACAAAAATTAAAATGCATCAGAATAGCCTGCATGATTCAGTAACCAGAGTATTTTGCATGTACCAACAATTTTATCATTTTCATTACATTTAAAATGTACTGAGACCATATATGTCACTGTGAATTTAGGTCAACGTTACAAGACTAACCATTCCCAACTATCCTTTATTTTAATTTTCTGAGAGTATGTCTGTCTCTTAAATGATAAAATACCTCGAGTATTGATGCATTCTTACCAGAACATGGATGATCACCTGAGCAGTAACACTTCTTTGCCTGAGAGGGTCAGGGAGAGCATCATTGGCCACATCTGTGATTCTCACTGCTATCTTATACTGAGAAATTGCTTCCCTGTCCAGTGAATTCAACAGCTTTATCATTCCTAACACAAAACAGTAAAAAAGTTGTTATCTTGGCATTAATAATATCAATCAATACCATATAATAACCTATAGAAATGAAGTCTTTGTTACAGTAACAAAAAGAATTTACATGATATAATTAATTGTTGTTACATTTAAGTATCATTGTTTCCACCATTAAATCATCCCAGATGTTAATTCATGCATTAGTCACCTACTGTATATGCTTAGGCATTTGGAAGAACATATGTGCAAAGGCTTTCTGAACTTCAATATATCAAAGATCAAAGCCTCAGTGCTCCCTCTGTTGCTGCTAAGAATTATGGATGCAGCTAACAAAGCAAGGTGAACATGATGTAGCTCAAGGGAAGGCTTCTGATGAAAAGTTTTCATTCCTATGGTTTCCAAACAAGCTACATTCTAGATGAGATCCTTCTTTTGCATTTTATTTTTTGAGAATTTCAAAGATGAGTACACCGTGTGATCATAATTTAAACCCTTCACTAGCCCCACCTAACTCCTTCCATATTCCTCTTGAGTTTATAACCTCTTCTTTTTAACTATTACTTTGTACATAAATAGATGCATTTATATTGTATTTATACACACATACATCTTATATGTATACATGCACAATGCACTGAATCCGATTAGTGTATACATATATATATATATATATATATATATATATATATATATATGCTTTTAAATTTGACCATTTAGGATTCAAAAACCTACCAAGGACTTGTCCCTGGAATTAACTAATTCTTGTTAATTATCAGTACTTTTACATTACCTGAATCTGAGTCAATGTAAAATTTGGGTGGTATTCCAAAGTTGCCTCCAACAATGGCATATTGTACATTGTTAAATGGCCAGTCTCCATCTGTATATGTAATTTTTCCAACTAGTGTATCAATTGGACTATTTTCAAATACACTGAAGCTAAATGCTGTCATAGTTCCAATAGGATTATGTTCATTTATACGGCTCACTCTTAATATGATTCTAATGATGGCTATGAAAAAAAAAATTATGAGTGTAGACAGAGCAATGACATGTCCTCTTCAACAATTCTTCCTTTAACTAACACATGCAGAGATTTCACAAAAATGTTTATACTGGTGTTTTATTAGTAAATTATTTACTTTTAGTTATAGTGTGCTTAAAACTAAGTTTAGCATAAAAATAGTTTATTGGCCAATTGTTAATACTATCTAAAGCAGAATAAGCTGGTTTCTTGTTTAATATTTTAAACATGAAAATAGTACAGAAAGATTATGTTAAATTGTCTTCAAGTAAGTGAAAATTTCTGAATTCAACATTTGAGAAGCACTATTTCAACCTATTTCTAGTTTTATGTTGGCTTTCAGTTTTTAAATATTAATATATGGACTAAATAAGTAATTTTAATTATAACTATTTAATACATTATAATAACTTATGATTGGAACATTTTTAACTATGACAGAATCTAAGAACCAATAATTAAGATACTATGTATCTTATTTAATTTAAATTATTTTAAGACAATGAAGTTACAACTTCTTACTTGAGAGCGCAGGGATTCCTTTATCAGAGACTCTTACAAACAATGTATATTTAAAGTCCATTCCTGAAAAAACACTATTATCATAATCTAGATGCATAGGTCCAATCTGTAAGTGAACAATGATATACTATTAGTTTCATTTTAATTACATGCCTATATTGCCAAAGTGAATATATTGAATATAGTAAGCTAATAAATAAAATAAATAAAAATGTCACTTTATAATATTACTGTCTAGTAGTATTTTATATCCTATGAGACACAATCACAAGCCATGTAAGTAATTTTAGTTCAAAGAGTAACCATACTAAAAATTAAAAACAATTGTAATTAATCTAAATAAATGTATTTGTATCCTATTCAGGCAATACTTTATTTTATGCAAATACTTTATTCAGGCAAGCATATTTTAAATGGTATTATTTCAAAAAGTAACAAGAAATAATAAAGACACAGAAACTTATTTGTTAATAATAATCTTATTGAGATCATCATTTACTTCACAGTTGTAGTGAAACTCAGAAAAGTTGTATTTCTGGTGTTCAAAAGTCTGCTTAGCCACTGGCTTCTACAGGACAGTTTGAACTCTTCCTGATTAGCTCTGTCTATGAAACTACACAGTGATGTGTGCCCAGTCCTTCCCCAGACATCGCATCATGAGAAAAATTGGCTTCTTTTCTGCACTAAACCATGCTTCTGCAGTATGATGATCCACAAGTGATGGTAAATAGATTCTCAATTTATGAAATGTTCAATTTAGGAATGGTTTAATTGGAACATATGTTGAGAAACATGAAATTACTGTTTTGTATTTAAGAATTTTTCAATAACATTAAAATAAACTTTCTTTTTTCCAAAAATAAAATAATCTGTCTTAGAATTAATGAAAATAATTTCTTAAAAACAAGACTAAACTTCAAGCTTCAAAATCAGGTAAATACAAGACTTGAGGTCAACTCTACTAAGGTGTTTAAGCTCCTCATATTTTTATTTTAATTTTACTCCACTAGGATGGATATACAGGGCAGACATGATGTCATTAGGATATTTATAGCACTAATTCCACAGGCAAAGCAATCTAAGAGTCTTCTGTCCACATCTCTTTTATAATCATGCAATTCTCACAGCACTCACAGGCTAGACTTCATCTGAGATCTTCCAAAAGTGTACAGAGAGCATTTGATTGCTGCTGGATTCTCCAACTTATCTGAGGTCCATTCCATGCCATAGCCATGTCCACATTAGCTATTTTTCCTAACAGTCAACATTTATTATTCAGGGAAATTGTGTGTAACAATCAAGTGATTAGTTGGCACAGAAATATGTTGCTTTTTAAGGATTCTATAGTTTTCCAAGACTTACAGAAATGAAAGTCTATGGACATTAACCAACTGGCAGAGAGGTAGTTTCTTTAGGAATTAATGAAGATATTAGGTGGTATCTGAATTTAGGTCACAGTTAAAATTCTATGATCTTCCCTCTAAGTAGATAAAATGAGGTGAAATAAATAATATCAATGTCATTAACATCAATAACTCAGTTAATTCATAATGATAGTGCTTTACTAAAATTATTGCCTATGCTAAACCTATTTGAGTTTGATTATAAAAATAAAAATAAATCAAACATTGAAAAGAATTATAGGTACTGCATGAAAATAATGAAGGCTGGTAAATCATTATAGAAATCCTATGAATGACAGCAATAGCATGGAAGGCAGTAGTAAAATTATGACTCCCAGATTCACAGTTTGAGATTTTGATTTTCTAATGACAAGAAATAAAGAATAGAATTTTTATTTTCCTTCAAACTACAAAATCAATTTCTTTACATTTTGAAAACTATAATATTGAATAACCAATTGCTTTCTGGGCCAATGTATCCAAAGTAATTTTCCACTTTCTCTTCTATCAGGTTCACTGTATTTGGACTTATGTTGACATCTTTGATGCATTGGACTTGAGTTTTGTGCATGGTGACAGATATGGATCTACTTTCATTCTTCATGCCAAACTCCAGTTAGAACAGCACCATTTGTTGAAAAATGCTTTCTTTTTTCCATTATATCATTATAGCTTCTTTGTGGGAAATCAGGTATCCCTTGGGGTGTGGATTTATATTTGGGTTTTCAATTTGATTCCATTGATCAATGTGTCTGCTTTTATACAAATACCATGTGGGTTTTTTTTTTTTTTTTTTTTACTGAACAGCTTCCTGAACAGGACACAGAATCAACTAACCTAGGCTCATAGGGCCTCACAGAGACTGAACTGACAACCAGGGAGCCTGCAAGGGACTAGCCTAGACATCTGCATACCTGTAACCATTGGCAGCTTGGTCTTCTTGTGGAATTCTTAACAGTGTTAGCAGGAGCTGTCGCCTACTTTTAAAATGTATGAATTTAGCCCGACATTGATTTTAAATATATATATAATCTATCTATCTGTATCATATGTCTACCTAACTATGTATCTACATACATACAAACATATATACTCACACAGACACATACATCTAATTGATAGAAAATATTTGAGCTGATGCATATTAGTAGACACTATAATTAAGTATACATGTATGCATGTTTGTTTTATTTATAGTCTCTGTTAAAATACATTTAACATAGTTATCAAAGGTATTTCAACACATTCCAATTGAATACACAATATTTTATCCTAAAACTGTTGTTTTAAGAAATTCATAACCTTCTGAGTTCCGTTCTGATGATGAAAATTGCATTCTAACATTCATCCTGAAACAAGCTAGGGTTTCAGCAATTTAAGGTTCAGTTGAAAATACAGGAACAAATTCTGCCAACAGCTATTTGAACTACTGCAGTTCATTAACAATTTTATAATAACAAAAATAAAATATTTTCTTCTATCTCAGGTTGATCACAGGGCCACAGTCAGAGAGTGACTTTATGATACTTACTTTCAATTCACTGTTTGTCAGAGTAAAGGTTTTATTTGAAAAGGTGTCTTTAATCAAATGATAAGTTATATTGTTGTTGGGAATTGTTCCATCCCGATCTGTACAAGTTAGGGACAATAAAGTGGTGTCAACTGGGATGTTCTCAGGAAGTTCAATTCTGTAATGAGAAAAAAGTGTTATAGACAGATTATTACATTTAATATAATATATCACGGGAAATGTTGTACACATAAGTTAAATAGCCCTTTTGACAGTGAGATTTTTATAGTATCCCGGAATAATTGCCTAAGACATGATTTAGCATTTGTGATGAGGACCAAAGGGAAATGACAGTACTTTTATGCTAGATTTCTGAACAGCAAATTTAACAAGACATAAATATGTCTGAACAAATGATAATTTGTTTTTGCTCAGGTTGATAACTCTATATTTGCAGATCTCAAAGTTCTATGTGAGTTTATGAAATGGCCACTCTGGTTACTTCAAACAAGTACTATAACATTCTCCCCACATTAGAAAAACAATAATTAGAAATATTGACTACTTAGGTTTGTTTAGTTGAGAGCTGGAACTGTTGATTTTATTCATGATGACAAAACAAAGCAAAGCAAAACAAAACTTGTTAAGAAGAAAAATGGGAGAGAGGGTTTATTTATTTATTTATTTATTTATTTATTTATTTATTTATTGCTTTTTCTTAAGTTCAAGGGGATCTAGCCCTTTATGACATAGGAGTCATGGGAGCAGGAAAGTGATGCATCTGGCCATATTTCATTTGTGTGAGACAGAGAGAGCCATAAGTGCTGGCTGCTAGTGTTCAGCAATTTTCTCTTTCCTTTAAAGTTCATAACCCATCTTTTACCTTTTATGGAGGTAGAGGAAACATATATGTCCACATCAGTTAGCCTATGATAGAATCTCCTTGTCAGACACACCCAGTAACTGTCTCCAAGATGATTCTAGATCCAGTAAAACTGACAACCATTATTAACTATTCCACTTACCAATTTTTACATTTTCCTGTGTATATATATCCCAGTGTCCCTAAAACCTCTGCACAGGGCTCGTGGGAGGTCTACTGCCAAATGGAATGGGAACTGATAGATTGAACTGAAATTCCTGGTAGGATGACTGGAATGTGAAGTATCAGCTACATGTGTATCTACCTTCTCTCCTGTGTTTAAAAGCAGAACATAACAAGATTCCAGACACCAAACCGAATATGCAGGGATCCCTGTGCCAATGCATGGATCACAATAGGACCACCAGATTTAATGGTACTTGTCATCAATGCAAAGAAAGGCTCATTGGGTTGAAGTTACATTGCTAATAGTAATTCAGTGTTAAGTTATTTGGCTAATGCAAACAAGTACAATGGACTTTCTCATCAGTTTTGGGAGGTTGTTTCTAACTTTACATTTTATCATGAAACTCAAATTTGAGCTCAATTAGGATGGCACCAAGTTGACAAGGAGAAAAGGCTGTGAGGCCTCAACTCTACACACACACAAAAAAACTACAGGTAACTAAGAAACCATGGAGAATGGGAGAAATAGTTTTCCCTAGCACAACCAATTAATAATGTCCCTGAGACATTATGCCAGTAGCTTAATACAGACTGAGCATATGGTATTTAGGAATACATGTGTGTATATATATACATGCAGGTGATAACAATGAAAAATAAGGTCATGAATTTGAAAAAGAACAAGGAATGGTGTATTGGAGGGTTAGATGGAAGGAGATGAAAGGGGAAATGTTGTAATTATAATTCCTCAAATTAAAGAAAAGTAAAATAATCACTTTAGATAAAGTTCTAAGATAAAGAATGTTCCACAAAGTTGTGTTTTCATCAGGTCAAACACATCTGCTTTCTTAAACAATTACTATTTATTTAAAGTGAAGACTTTTTTGTTGCATTCTTTAAGTTGTGACAAAACGCAATGCAATATGGTTATCTGTAGTCAACCTACTACATATTAGCATCTCAGAATCTCTGCTCCCCTCTCACTTCCCTTCCCCCCCCCCGCCCTACCATTCTCTCAGACCTCCAGCAACAATCAGCTACTGGCATCTGTCAGTTCAAAACACCGACTTTTAAAACTCAGCAAAGTGAACCTATTACCCTTATGTGGAGGCAGGTACTGTGTATTGTGTCCTATTGTTCTTAAATGATCAAGACATGCCTGCATTACTTCTATACAATGTCCTCTTTAAGGGAGACACAAATTATTCAATGGAAAACTACACTAAACCCACTTCAAGGTATGAAAACATTGTGTGATCAAAGTAAAATTTCCAGTGATCTGGAGTGTTCATTGTTCAGCCTACAAGACAATTTGCACCACACTGTAATTAGCTGCCATTATTCTCTATTCGATGTTTAAATGCTGGGAATACACATTTCTAACTTTCCCCTGGGTTTTCTGCATACCGATGGAACATTACTTATCTGGAATCATGTTGACTTTCTAGAAATTCTAGACTTTGGAGAATCTCAGTGTTGATTTTTACCTTTTGTGACAACAAACGAAACAAGTTGACGTGTCCAGGCAGTTGAAGCAGAGACTGTGTCACGTGTGAGGACAAAGAAAAAAGGAAACGCTCTTTCTTCTATCCTAGGATAACTGATGCCCACTTATGCATTCATGTTGTTTTCTCCACACAAATATCCAAAGTAAGATGCAAAAATCCCTAACATGACTTACACATAGATAGCCTGTGAGCATCGTGGAGGGTTGTCATTTACGTCCTGTAGAATCACTGTGAGTGATCCGGTTGTTGAATGTGTTCGCTCATTGTCGTAAACTCTGACATATAATACCCAAGATTTTGGGGTTGTTTCATCTTCGTAGTCTAAAGGATAGGCAACTGTGACATCTCCCAAGTCTGCAAGGCAGGCAGATTAAGATGTATTTGCCATCCACAAGATAAAGAAGTACATTAAAAACGTGACATGAACAGAGCTTAAGGATAAAATATGAGTCAGTTGTTGACTTAATGAAGTCAACAAGCAAGTCATAATCATGTACATATAAGAAATAGGGGCTGAATATGTGACAGAAGACAGAAGTCACCTGTATTACACAGGGCCTTTCACAGGAAAGTCATGGCAACTAGAGTGTAAAACACACAGTGAAGCTTAGTCTGAATTAATGAACACAGGGCAGGCAAGCTTCTGAAGAACTGATACTATCAATCTTTCCACCAGTCTAGTCCCCGAGCTGCATCAGCCCAAATAAAAACACAACACTTATATTACTTATAATACTGTTGGCCGTTGGCTTGGGCTTCTTATTGGCTAACCCTGTCTTAATTATTAACCCGTCTCTATTAATCTAAGTATTTCCATGCTGTCTTATCTTACTGGAGAGATGCCTCCCTGGCTCACATGATGACTCCTCTCTGCCTACACTTCCCAGGATCTCCTTGTCTCCTCTTCCTACCTGCCATTCTGCCTCAATGGCCACAGTGCTTTATTCTTCAACCAATAAGAGAAACACATGTACAGAAGCTATCGCCATCAGAGAAAACTTGGGGTTCTGGAGAAGAGTGGTGTTTGGGATAGCATGTAACAAAACAAAACAAAAGGTAAAAGAAATACTTCAGGTAGGAATGAACTTCCTACATATTTATATTGCATCTGCACTAGCAGAACATGAAAGTTTCAGAGGTATACACTGCTTTACAAACTATAGGTATGTAATTAACTTTTGTATACTGTAATCAATACGGTAAATCTCCATCAAGATTTCTTCCTTATCACATCTCTCTTGCCTGTTCTCCTTCCCTAGGGAGTCATTATTTTTTCAGATATAAACTTTGTTAATGATTTATTTGTTTGTTTGTAATTATGTAAAGTTCTAGGGAGGAGAGGTAGGAGTGAAGTGCATGCAAGTGCAAGTGTCTCAGAAGACCAGAGGAGGACATGGAGTTCCTGGAGCTGCAGTTATAGATGGCTGTTAGACAACCAGTGTGGGTGCTGGGATGGATCCTGGATCCTCTTTAAGAGTAGCATATATTCTGAACCATTAGGTTCTCTTCAGATATCACATGTAAGTTTTTAAATTTACATTTAGTGTTTTCAATTTTCCTAAATATGCTATATTTTAACTTACATAACGGGTGCTGGAGGAATATCTGTTTATAATGTAACTAACACTCTTACAGTAAACAAGACTTTTTTTTTTAATTTAAATTTGAAACAAAGTTGTTTTACATGTCAATCCCGGTTCCTTTATCCTCCCATCCTCCCCTTATCACCCCTACCTAACCCTATCCCATCCCTTTTCTGCTCCCCAGGGAGGGTGAGACCTTCCATGGGGAGTCTTCAAAGTCTGTCATATATTTTGGAGCAGGGCCTAGGCCTTCCCCCACGTGTCTAGCTGAGAGAGTATCCCTGTATGTGGGATAGGCTCCCAGAGTTCATTCATATACTAGTGATAAATACTGTTAAGACAAAAACAACTATATTTAAAAAAAAAAAACAATTTGTAATAGTTTACTAAAGCATCTGCACTGATTTTCACTAGAACCTTACCTTTGAAAAAAGCCTAACTGCCCATGTTTTATTCTAGGCTGATTTTCTTGAAGAAGTGTTAAATATTAGTCATATTTTTGTTTCTAATTAACATCTCCAGGGATTTTGCTATATAATCCAAGTACCTTTTATTCCTTTCTTTGATAGTCATTATCCCTTTCTCCTTAGCGAAAAGTGTAGTTTTAAATATTCAAAGTTTGTATAAATGTTCCTTTTCTGAAAAATAAGGGATTAAGTGCATGACCTCATTGTTGCCCAACCTGAGGTATACTCCAGCTCAGCAACAAATAAAGTTTCAACATCCTAAAGTGAAAATTCTTGTACCAAAAGTCTTATTCAAATTTCACTGGTTGTGTCAATATTTTAATAAAAATACTTAGTTTAGAAGTACTCCTTGTAATGTCTCTTTAGCCTCTCTGGATCTGAAAAAAAATTCCATTTATCCATTGAGATTCCTAAATATGTGTATTAAAAACTTAAGTTTATTCTGATACTATCAATTTGACTTCATTGCTGTATGATTTATTCAAATTTCCTACTTTCCACTTTTATGAAGTACATCTCAGGTAGAAGAAACCAGCCTTGGCTCATCCTCTCTATCTCTGTGTAAGCTCTGCCTTACCATGCTTGTATTCCCTCTAAGGGGCTATCCCCTATCCATCCTCTACTCCACACATGGGACTCTTTACATTGAGTCAATGAGAAGTGCATGTTGAATTGTATTCTATTCATTTGTGAATGCCTTCAAACTAGGAGAAATATTTCTTCACTGTGTCTTCTCACTTCATGCCTAAATTGCCAGAGACAAAGTCAGCTTCGCAATCTCTGAGCATCCAAGATTCACTTAAAATCAGAAGTGTTGTACTCAAAAGGACTGAACTCAAGTTTACCCATGTCACAGAATTCAAATGTATGTGTATAAGTTGGGGATTTGAGTGGTCATGGATAAAACGTTGCTTACACTTTTAAGGCCCTACCTCTGTTCCCCTCTATAGTTGTGGGAGAAGGAGACAAAAACCCCTCCCCAGCACTACATTTCAGCTGGAGATTGGTTCAGTAAAAGCTAAGACTGACTTTTATGTTTATAATAAAAAAATGTATAATAAAATGAAAATTCTGTTTATGATAACTGATGTTCTGTTTTCCATGGGAAAACTGATTTCTCAGAGAAAGGTCGTAAAATAAGTTTGCAGTCCAAACTCATATATCTGGATTGTGAAAAAAGTAGATGGACACAGAGAACACGTCCATACTTTTAACAAGGAAGGAAGGATTACTACTACCTTTATAAAACTATGCTAAGTGCTCTCGTACATATTTTAAATATCATTTCACTCAGATATAATGACTTCAGGGCTTGGTTTAATGAATGAAATACTTTATAGTATGCTTTCTGAAATGCTTAATCACAAAAATTATCATACCTTCATTTATAGCAAACTCTTTCTGTGTACCTATAATTTCATAATGTACAGCATCCTCTATATCTCTATCCGTTGCTGTGAATGTAGCCAACTTTGTTCCCACAGGCAGATTTTCATTGATATTTATAGGTGCATCGGGTCTGTATCTAAAGGGCAAAGGAGAAATTTTTAGTACTCAGTGAAAACAAACATCTCTTTCCATCGATGTCACATAGAAAATATTTGAAATTACATGAAGTATATCTTTTGTTACAATTTACAGCCTCTGAATTCAAATAACTTGAAAATTGGAGTGTATATATTAGACACTGTTGATGCATTTCGAAAATGAGCTTAAACAATATTTTATCCATTCTGTTCCTTTAGACTTTCACCTTACTGAGAAATTATAAATTATAACAGATAAGAAAATACCATGAATGCTTCAGCAATAACTTTTCCTTTTATATATGCTTGGATGTATATCCATGTCAAAAACTATTTACTATCCCAATTCCCTTGAGTGGCTACACTGATCTCACAATATAAACATACCAATGTTCATTTCTATATTACTTTTCTTTTTAATTATAAATGGCAAAAAATAGGAAATTTGAATTCTATTCCAAGGAAAAACTGATCTTTTTCTGAAGTTTCAAGAGAAAGCATGAATGAGGTTAGTTTTGTTTACTATACATGAGAAAAGGCAATGAGCAATGCTATCAAGCTCATAGAAGTTTGTGTTCAAGGTCACATTGATATTACAAGAAATTTTGCAATGAAAAGAAAAAACACTGATCTTTATCTTGCAATAAAACAGTTCCAATGGTCAATTTGAACACTTAAATGTTTAGATTAAGCATTGCTTACATCAGAACAGGACTCTCATCATTAACATTTTGGATGTTTATAGTGATGGTGCCAACGCAGGACTCCAGAGACAGGCTGTCCCTATTTCTCACAGCGATTACTAACTGGAAAAACTAAGAGCAAAAGACAAAATGTTTCAGTTTTTTCACTTTGAGTGCATAACACATGTTAAAAAGGAATGTTTTAGAAATAAAATGAAAAGAGCCAGGAAACACAAACTTACATCATTCCTAATTCTCTTAACATTTGTTGAAAGGGTTATCTCTTATTTTTATGTATGTATTCCTGCAATAAATTCTACCTCCTAATTATCATAGATTTTAGACTGTATTTTTTTAAATTTTATTTTATATATCGATCCCAGTTCCCTATCCCATCCTCTCTCTTTCTCTCTCCCCTGCCTCACATGCACCCCTCCCACCCTCCCTTTCCACACCCCCCCCTACTCCACATGTAGGGTGATGCCTACCAGGAGGGGTCATCTAAATCTGGCAAGTCATTTGCAGTAGGGACTAGGACTTCTCTCCTGTCTCTAGGTTAAGGGAGTATCCCTCCATGGGGGATGTGTCCTCAAGGTCATTTTGTGAATCAGGAATACATCCTGGTTCCACTGTTTATACTGTATTTTTACACATCACAGTAGGAAATGTGTGTTAAATTATTGAAGTGCTAAAATAAAATGTTAAGTCTCATAGTTCAGAAAAAATCTGAAGCATATTTTAGAAAATATTGGTAAGTCATACAATTTTTATCAATTTGAAATATGGAAAAATTTCTTTAATAGATTTCTAGAACAACCAAAACAATTGTAAAATATAGTCTTAAAAGAATGATAAGGCTAATAAATTATGATTTTAGTTTTTATTCATTAAAGTTAATTCTATAATCATTAAGCATATTAAATACAAATGCAAAAATTTTATCAAAATGCACTAAATCCAGTGACAACTTCCCTTATTGAAACTTCTATTCCAGTAACATTTCAAATCAGTGAGCATAAATTAAATTAAATTCTCATTTGACTATATCCCTTGTTGTCTTCCATCTCTCTTTCCTTGAAAGATTAAACAGATTGAGAAATGGAAGGCAGAATAGTGAAAAGCTGAACTAAAGGCCTTCCACAACAGTCATATGGAAAGCTACTAAGGACTGTTCTATTGTATATATTGGCACAAGCTTTCAATTCCATCACTAGAGAAGCAGAGGCAGGTAGATCTCTTTGAGTTCCAGGAAATCCTGATCTACCTAATGAGTTCTAGGACACCCAGGGATACATAGAGAGATTATGTATCAAAAGAACACCAAAATTAAGCTTTGTAAAATAAATGTATGTACATATATAAAATAGTTTAAGTACCTTAACAAGACGACATATGATAATAAGTAATTTAAAAAAAAAAACTGTATCAGGAATGGCTTACCTCTTTTTGAGTCAAGTAGGGTCCTTCACATTTTCAATCATTATAGAATTTTGCCATTTCATTTGGCTCACTAACAGAATTTGATACTAAAACCCTATTACTGAAGACATCACATACTTGAGTTATTAAAACCTACGTAATTCAAGCAGGCCCTGATATGGAACTGCTACCATTATTGGATGTTTTTCATGGTGTTACAAATTATTCTGAGTGCTGATGCTAGAGGAGAAAAGAAATCACCAGTCTCACCCAGCTGTGTGTGTGTGTGTGTGTGTGTGTGTGTGTGTGTGTGTGTGTTGTGAGTAAGCGAGTGTGAGTGAATGTGGGTATGTGTGTGTGTATGTGTGTGTGTGTGTGTGTGTGTTGTGTGTGTGAGTGAATGTGTACATATGTGTACAAGCAGGTAGGTGTGTATGTGCATGCATATGGGTTATGTACATACATGTGTGTTTGTGCATGTGTGTGTGAGAAATACAGAAACAGGGTTCATGAATTTGAGTGAGAACAGGTGAATGTGATGTGGGAGAAGTTAAAGGAAAGAGACAGAGGGCTGGAAAAATAATGCAAATACATATTCACATATGGAATTCTCAAACATTAAAAACATAAAGTGTTTTTGAAACAAAGAAACCTATTGCTTCTTTATATTTTGCATACTAAGAAAGCATTTACTATGATAGGCATCATATTCTCATGAGGAGGACAGTCATACAAATCAAAGAAAGATGAAATTTTATCTAACGGTGGTTTGATTGTTATATTATGTATTTATACAGAGCAAAATAATAGATAAGTGACAAGTAGGGAAAAGGACAAAAGGCAGTGAAGAAGTAATGCTTATATTCAACATTTGGTCTGAAAAGTCTGCAATATGTTCCTTTTAGGCATGATTCAGTAAAAGCGCCCAAAAAGATTTTGTAAATGACTATTCTTTCTCAAGATTAACTTCTGTTTAAAAAACAGACAAATGAATATAGAAATGACCATGAGCTTTGACTAGCCAACCAAAAAGGAATATAATCAGAATTAAATATAAAAATAAATTAAAATATTAGTGAATTTAATTTTGCAAGCTATATTGTAAATTGCCTCATATCAGAAAACAAGGATGGCACAATAACAGGAAAAAAGTAATACAGACTATTAAATAAATAAAGAAAAAAGGAAGCAAAGTGTTATCTGAAAAATGGAGGAAAAACTATATCAAATCAAATTCAAGCTAAAATAATCTTGACAAACTGATCAGAACAGATATTATATTTGAGCTTAACCAAAGGTCTAAGAAATTCGACCCATGTTATCTCAGCAATATTGCTTGCTGCTTAAACACAACCTGAAAAAGAACACCACCAGCAGATATGCCAACATGAGAAGGAAAATCTCACAGGGCCCTACTTATAGACCAGTGGTTCTCAACCTTCTTAATGCTGCTGCTCTTTAATATAGTTTCTGATATTCTATTGACCCCCAATTATTAAATTATTTCTGTGGCTACTTAATAACTGTAATTTTGCTACTGTTTTGAATCATAATGCAAATATTTTGGAGAGGGAGTTTCATCAAAGACATAACCACCCACAAGTTAAGAACCATTGCCATAGACAAAGTACTGCAGAAAGCTAAGGAATGTAGAGGACTGGAGTAGTATGTCACCAGGGAGAAGTCCCCTAATTAATTATTCAACTCCAAGTGGTCAGCCCCTTGGTGTTTATCAAAATTGGTATAGTTGGTATTTTCAAGAAAAAAATCATTTGTCCTGTATAACCATGGGGCCAAACAACAAGTGAATCCATAGGAATAAAATTCAAGATACCGATGAATGTTACACAAATAATGTAAAGACATTTAGGGATGACAGTTAGGGAAAACTGACAGTGGGGCTGCATTGCCTAGGACAGCATCCACTCTGCTCACTGATTGTACAGATGTGGAGCTGGTGCCTCATGGAACCTAGTCTCTTTGGCACTCGTGAAGCATTCTGCAGGGTCCTGAAAGAGAAACCTGTACAACTCTTGACCTACAATCTGTCTTTATGCAAGATGCGGTGGGACAATGATGACTTAGAACATGTGTGAGTGGCCAACCAACTGCTTTCTTTAACTTGAGGTCCATGCCAAGAATGGGAGCTCATGTCCTATACAGCCTGGATACAAGGAACAGGAGACTGGATAGCCTAGACTCCTAAGCCAGAACCAAACATGACTGGCAAAAGGAAAAGAAAAGGAGGAGGGGGTGAGGAAGAAGATGAAGATGAAGGCGAAGACGAAGGAGGAGGAGGGGAAATGAAATGATATTCTATGATATTCTGCTTTACTCCTAGACAGGGTCATTGTCCACTTCTCATTGGAAAGGATATACAAATCTGCAGACAGACATTATGCAAAGAAAGAGTCTAAACTGGAGGTTTCTGTCGAGTCTTCCCATGAGAGCTCGGGAACCTCTGGGAAGACGACAAAACACTAGGAGTCAGAGGGCATAGAGGACACTAAGAGAACATGCTCCCTCGCCCCCAATCAACTATGCAGAGTTCACAGCGACAAAAAAGGCAAGCATGGGGTCTGCATGGGTTTATACCAGATCCTTTGTGTGCATTGTGGCTGTTAGCTTGGTGTTCTTTTTTTTTAATTATTATTTTTTTTATTTTACATATCGATCCCAGTTTCCTCTCCCTCCCTCTTATCCTCTCCCCCACTACACATGCACCCTGACCACCCTCCCCTCCCAGCCCCCAACCACATTCCACATGTAGGGCTATGCTATCCAGGTGGGGTCATGTAAATCTGTCAAGTCATTTGAGTAGGGACTAGGACTTCTCTCCTGTCTAAAGGACCTTGGTCCACCTCCCGCATGGAGGGATACTCCCTTAGCTTGGTGTTCTAGTGAGACTCCTAACAATGGAAGTAGGGTTGTCTCTGACTCGTTTGCCTGTTCTTCCTCTTCTCGGCTTGCCTTCTCCAGCCTTCAGGTACAAGGGGTTTTGCCGAGTCTTATTGTATCTTGTTTTGTCATGTTTGGTTGTTTTCTTTGGGAGCCCTACTCCTTTCTAAGGGGAAATGGAGAGATAATGGAGGTCTAGGGTAGAGGAGAGTTGTGGGAGAGCTGGGAGGAAAGGACAGAAGGGAAACTAGTCAGCATGTATTATATAAAAAAATCTACTTTGAATATTTTTTTAAAAAATGTCAATAATTCTCTATTTAATTTAAATAGTAATGCAGCTGGAATTAAAATATTAATGTGAAGGAGTATGAGGAGAATCCAGGATATACCTGGGCAGGACCAGAGATGGTGACAGGACAGAGTCCTGGAAGGGAAAGGCGCAGGGATCCTATAGAAGGCAGACCCAGAGACTCCTGACAGACTATGGGCTGTGAGTACCCTCCAGTCCTTATGGGAGTTGTCTCTCTACTCTAAGGAGTTTGTGTTTCCTTGTCCTTTCTAGCTAGGGCTGCAGTTTTTCTGTACCAACTCTTAAAGTAATCTAGCTACACCTGCCATCTTCACTTTCCTGTCACCTACAGCATCCCCTTGCTTGCTTGCTTGCTTTCTCTCCATTGGTCTTCTTTCTGTCTTTGTCCATCCTACAGAATGGACTGGATGTCCATGCCTCATCCCAAGACCTCCATAGCAAATGCTTCAAATGTGCTTCTGAATATGCGTTTAAGTGAATTTCTATTTGTCTAGATGAATTGAGTGACTTTTTATGCTTTGTTTCATTTTAAGTGAATTTCAAATATTTTAATTAGAAGGCAAATAAAGCATTTGTTATTTTAAAATACCAGTTGTTCTTACCTTAGGATCTGTTTCATAATCCAAAAGAGGTTCCAAGGTTTTAGAAATGACACCACTATGTGGATCCAAAGCAAAGTAAGCAGTGGCATTGGTTGAAGAATTTAATATTAAAAACTAGGAACAAAAACCACAAACATTGCTGATATATTATTGTAAAAGCATGAATTTTGAACTGACATTTTTGATGCAATTATTTGGCAAAAGCTACACTCAGCTTCATTTTGTGAAGACAGTGCCCATAAATAAAATCTGAACTTGTCTTTGTATCCAGACTTCAAAAACAATGCAAACATTCCTTCACGTTTTCAGCTGTACTCTTTCCATATTTTGTTTTGTACTAAGAACTCGGGAATTTTTGGTAAATGGCTGTCACTGGTTTCACAATTAGTTTACTTTCTAGTGTTACATTGACAGATTTTTTCAATATAAAACCCCATTCCCTCTTGTACACATAACAGCATTCAGTCTTATCCCAGTATTGACTTTACACATGAAAAAATGAAATCAAATAATACTTTAAACAAATAAGTTGTTTTCATAGTCTTCTCCATTGTTATTGTAACACTTATAACAGGATAATGTGCCCCAGATTTAACAAAAATATTATAGGATGCAAAATATTTTATTAAGATGCTGAACTATACAAAGACAGAAAATTACATCCTGATTTTGTTTCAAAGAAGCAATAAAACCTGGGAGGTGCAATGATTAATGCTACAAAAAGAGAAAGGAGAACCATGTTGATGAACACACTGAGTTACTTTGTTGATGAACACATGGAGTTACTTTGTTGATGGATACACCATGGTAAGGCCATTTCTGAATAACAAAGTCAACTTATGTTAGATGAGAATCCATTAAACATTTTTATGAAAAAATAACTTTTATTTCTTTTGTTATGATGATGATTTGAGGTTTACTAAACCTCAAATGTTTTTTTATCATTTTAATGACTAATACCTCAAATATTATAATAATCTCATTTACAGAAAATAAACATGTTTACATAAACATGCACATATCCATGCATACATAAATGGATATTCCACAGTTTTAAGCACATAAGACTGTTCTTACATTCTCTCCTCCAACACAATATGCTCTCATACATTGGACTTTTGAGTCCAACAAGAAAGAATTATATTTTCCTATGTGCCTTTCTCAGTCTAAAAACTTGATGAGGAAAAATCAGTAAACAATGATTTATAATCAAATCAGAATAAAAATTCCATTAAATTTCCTGAGACCTATGCTCTCAAACTTCAGCTTAGCCACATTCTCAAGTTTGTTTATAATCAGTTGTTACCAGCATGAACAAATAGAAAACTCTTGCCCATTCTATCGAGACATTGACTAAACCATTAGAATTAGGGAAGAATATCCCAATCTATTAATATGATTTATTATACTATCAAGAAACTAAATATGTTTCTTAGAAATATAATTTGGTTATGGGTTATATTACACCACAAAATTTTTGAGAAAACAATGATAAATTTATTTCTTCCCCCATGAAACAGTAACTATTTCATTATCTATTATTCATTAATTCTTATATACAAATTATTACTGAAACCAAAATAATATGAAGATCTAAATATATCTTATGAAAATTGAGTCAAATAAAGAAAAGAAAAAGGAAAGGAACAAAAAGAGAATAGTCTGGAGTACATAAGCATCATCAATGTCGATAACAGTACTCTTTACTCCAGTGTTTTCAGACCATTTTAGGTCTATGGATTCTATTTTCTGTTTAAATGCCCTCTCTCATTTCAATAACCATAATAAGATAAAAAGCCTAGTTTAATTAAGGTCTGTGGAAACAAGTTTTTCTCAATGAAATATTAAGCAATGCATTCTGCTTTTTACATTTTGGGGAAAATATAAGTGACAATAAAAAACTTACTTCAACTTCTTGTCCCAGATCTGGATCTCTTGAAAGAATTGCATATATAAAAGCAGAGGCGGGGATATTTTCAGCAACAGACACTGAAACACCTACACAATCACATGAGTAATCGACGGTTACTAAATGGCACACTCCTCTGTCCTGTCTCAATTATCATGGCTGCTGTAAAAAGTCTCCTTTAAGTAATTCTTTAAGGATACTTTCTCTAGAAAGCACTGCAAATATTTATTCACGTGAACGTCAACATTGATCTTTTTCTTTTATTTATGTCTTGGGGGTGTTAGGTCATATGCATGTTTACTGGCATAACTGCCCACACAGACACATGTGAAGACAAGAAATTGAGGTTCATGTGTTATTCAATCATTGCTTTACCATATTTTTTGAGACAAGTTTCAAACTTAACTGGGTCTCTCATTGTCAGCTGTGTTCTCTGGCCAGTGTGCCCCTGAGATTTCTTTTCAGTGAATTTATTGACCATCATCAGCACACCCAACTTTTATGTAATTGCTGGTGAAATAACCTTAGGTCTTCATGCTTACAGACTCTGCACTGAAGCACTGAGCCATGCCTCCCCCAGTCTCATTTCCATACACAGACAGGAAGTTTCTCTAAGCTGTCCAAGCTAGTCTCCAATGCCTGAGCAGAGGCAAACCTCCTTCCTTCACTTCCTGACTATCTGGACTCTAACCTTAGAACACCCAGCCTAGAGAACTGCTTTTTTAATTTTGATATTTAAAGAAGTCAGCATAATTCAAGTTTTTATTTTTAAATTTAAATATTTGGTTGATGTGAGGAATGAGATGTAACTGCTCAGAGTCTGAAACAATATTTACAGGAATAGTTCCTCTAACATTCACAGATGTTAGAATATGGAATTTTTTACTTTTTCCCCAGTAATGCATAAAAATAAATGCAAATGGTGAAGCAAATAAAAAATATAATTTAATTTATGCTGCGTCCCTATCATGTACACAACAGAGATAGAGTACATTTTCAACTTTAGGTTGATTCAGAGAATTAAGTATACTATTTACATGTCTCTCACATCTGAACAAATGATGCCATTTCAAACACTGATCTTTATCTTGGTTCTAATGTAATGAAGTGTGTTGCATCTCATCTCAAGATAAAGTAAAAAAGATGCATACATGAGTAAGTAAAGCATTGGAAATTTCTTTATATGATGAAAAACTGATCCACCTTTAAAAGCATGTGATATATAAGTACAGCATGCATACACATAGTCACACCGTATGCATAAACATGAAAAGAAGGCACAAAAAGAAAACACATGGGGAAAAAAGGAATGCAGAGAAAAGTAAGAAGATATAATTGCTGACATCCAATTGATCCAGACAGAATTAAATGAGTTAGCCTATGTTGCTTAGGGCTAATGATGTGCAAGGTCTTAAATACATTCAAATATTTTGTAGCATTGTCTACTTGAGGATTCCTTAATGTGTGCATCAGTTTAACACCAAGCCTGTTGGATTTTTTGGAATATTTCTTTATTTTTATTTTATGTTTATATGTAAGTGCTCAAATACATGTGTATGCACCACAAGTATGCCTGGACCCGAGAATATCCAAAGAAGGGTGAGAGCCTCTGAAACTGAAGTTCCAAGTGCTTGTGATCCATTATGTAGCTTCTAGAAACGAAAACTGGGCTACCTGCAAGAGCAAGAGCTCTTAACTACTGAGCAGTCTCTCGGGTTCTGTGGCTATTGTTTATAATCTATTTTGATAGCCCTACAGATTCATCGTTTTTTGCTATTTCTAGGAATAATAACAGAACAACTTTTAAATGAACTTTTAAATGGACCTTTGTTTGAACCTCTGTTATACACCGAAGTATGGGAACAGATGTTCTGAGTTAGTGATTCACTCTGCAAAGCTGTCACCTCTACACAACTAGAAGCAGTAAGTACATTGATTATACAGTATGTCAAATCAGCAGCATAATAACTGGGTCAATGTCTTTTGGGGTAAATTCACAGAAGTTTACATTTGTTTAATTCAAAGTGAGTTCTTCATGTTTGGCCTCAGTTGCAAGGACACCACTGATATGATGAGGCAAAGTAGTCTTCCAGATCTCAAGTGTTTCTTAGCAGTTCAGCCAAGTCTATGGTGGAAATCAGGTCATAATGACCCAGAGATCCATGTGCATCTTTTAAGAATTTCCTATAATATGGAGACACTAAAATGAAATTACCAAGAACATCATCAAATCGTTTCATAGTCATCCAAAAGATAATATCTTCACAAACACTAAAACAGAAGGCTATTCTACACTATATTTTCTAAAATTGAGATTATACTCGAATAACATCATTTTGCTTCTTATATTTCCTCCTTTCAACTACTACCATACATCCCTACCCCCTTGTTTTCTATCAAATTTATGGTCTCTTTTTTATTAATTGCTTGTGTGTGTGTATGTGTGTGTGTGTGTGTGTGTGTGTGTGTGTGTGTGCATGCTTATTCTTAAATATGTAAATACAGTCTTCAAAGTCTGTTTAATGTTACTTGTATATTTATTTTGTTGTTGTTTTTGTTGTTGTTTTTGTTGTTGTTTGTTTGGGTTTTTGCAGTGATGATACATAGTATTGGGTAAACAATTTGTGTGCTCTTTCCTTCTCTCAATATTCCTTAGCTGTCATTCATTCTTTGTGTAAGTTTGACTGTGGCAAATGCCTAGGCTGTCTGGCCAAGGTACTCCAGAGACTCTCCTGTCTCTGCTTCACCAGAAACATTACCAGCACATAACTCAAGCTGCTGTTTTGTTTGTTTGTTTCATTTTTTCCCCATGGGTTCTAGGGGATTTAATATAAGTGATTTCAGTACCTTCTCAGACATTTAAATCATATCTTACTGTTTGAATTTTTATACACTTGACAACGTGTGAGGGACATATTAACCCTATGTTACAGATTTGTTCAGAATATACTTCCATTACTATTCTCCATGTACCACACAAATTAATAACTATAATTGGAATTTGAACCACACAGATGCTATTTTATTTTTATCTTCTTAATTTTTTAGCCCATCACTCCTTCTTTCCAGATTTTTGTTTCTGTTTTTAAAAAGTATTCCCTTTCTTCTCTTCAAACCCTCCCATATACCTATCCTTGCTCACCTTCAAATTCAAAACCACTTTTTTCAATGACTATCATTAATAAATCTTTTCAAGCTTAGGAGCACACCTTGAAAGAGTGATACTGTAGCACATAATGGGGGGGGGATGACACAGTAACACAGTAGCATCACAAATTCAAGTCTAGCTTGAGTTATGAAGTGAGCCTTTGTTTAAAATAACCTGCAAGCTACAACTACAGCTCAATTACCCAACATGCCACAACATTCATAAGGTCCTCGGTTTAATCTTTAGCACCCTTCACACCAAATCACATCAGCAAGCAAACTCAACTATGTTTCCATAGTACTACTTATAGGACAGTGTTTCTTGAATCTTTGAAATGAAATTTACTTATAATATACCTGCACCGGTTGTAAATTTGAGATCACAGGAAATAGGATCATCAACATTCTCCACAAAAACTGTGAACATATATGAGCTGGTGTTATTGCCATCATCCCTCGCCTCAATTTCTAAAGAGTAGGATCTGGAGTTACTTGGGTTGTCAAGATTCAAAGACTGAAGAACAGTGATTGTACCTGTGACTAAGGAAGGAAATCAACTATTAGACCCACATATTTATTCCTTTGTTAGTTGATGTTGATTTTGTTTAGAGATATAGCTTTCACTCATACGGAAGTTGATACTTATCAAGTATATATTCATTGAATATTTGAAGTTTTTTGCACCAGGCCTTTTCTTTTAGAGCCAAACAAGCTCCTAAATCATGACATGAAGACTTACCATAACTTGTGAATTCTCAGCCTAGCATTTTTGACTAGCTCTTTTAAGTTAAATTAACCTGTTTCTCTTTATCTACTTTTTGCCTCTGGACTCTTACTTCCCTTTCCTTTTGTGTATCTTACTTTTACTGCTTCTTGGGCTTGTTTGTCTGGTGGTTGACTAGTTTCTTGCACCAGGTGTGTGCCTCTCTTTCTCTTTCATTCTCTTCCCCTTCTTCTCTTCATCTTCTCAAACCTAGATTTCTCTTTTTACTTATTCTTCTTACCTGCCAGTCTTGCTTATCCATCTCTGGGCCTAGCTATTGGCCATTCAGCTCTTTATTAGAGCAATAAGGTACCTTAGGCAGGCAAGGTGAAACAAATACAACATATCCTTACAAAATTAAACAAATGTAGCATAAACAAAAGTAACACAGCTGTACACATTTAAAGTTATTCTCCAGCATAATCAAATGTAACAAATCTTTACATCGTTTCCATTATATTCTACAACAGATTTTCCTTACTACATGCTTATTTTAAAATTACTTGTTAAAGCTTATTCCATAATATTTCTTCTAATTATCTAAATTATGATATATTTGTTTACCAAATAAATCAAGTAGCATTACTCCTCTAAATTTCCAAAAATGAGAGGTCACATTTGATATTTGTTATAACATATTATAGTGGTGAGTATGAAAACTCATTACTGCTTCTGATAATAAGCTTTGGTTATTTTGTTACCCACAAAAGTTGAAGGTGAATGAGCTCAAGTGTCAACCTGAGGAAAGTCTGCTGAAATGTGGTGACTGTTTATCGCTGGTGCCACCACCTTCTTTCCATCTTGAGACTTTCTTTTTGCTTTGGAATGATTGACTTTGACCTTATCCTAAACATCGTCTGCACATCCACAAGGATTTGGGACTCAACTAAAACTGCCTCTATTTTTTTCCACTGACATATGAACTTGGAAGATTTGTGAACAAATTGAGGACTGTAGATTGAAATAAATCTTCTCAAATAATTGTTGATCTGTGTACTATGGCTTTGTAATGTGTCAAGTTAATTAGTCTGTTCTCATGTGCTTTTCACTTTGGTGGCTCAGAGGGAGATAATTGGTCAACTTAAAGGCTGTAAAGGCAGCATCAGGCTTTTAATTTATTGTATGGTAGTTTACCTTTTTACATGAATTTTGGCTGATCTACTGTATTGCTTCTGAAATGAACCAGCTACAATTGAATCTGTAACTACCTTATCTTCCCCTCAGCCTTGACAAACTTTGGACACTGTTGCAACACACTGTATTCTACAACACTGATGCTCAAGAATTGTGCAGTTGCGTTATGTATTGAACACACACACACACACACACACACACACACACACACACACACTTACAATCCCATAATCTTTTAAGTAGGCTTATAATTTTTATTGCTGTATTCATAACTATACTCAGTTGCAGATTGAACACATTTGGGATATCTTTCAGGTCTCTGACTTCTAGAATAGGTGTGTATACTAAGTCCTGAGATGAAAGGACCCAGCTTCTGCAGAACACCAAAGCCATCAAAGTCAGATACAAGAAGAACTTTCACAGATAAAGTCACGTTGATGGAATCATTATCATCCTTTTGTGTTCTAATCTACCTTAAATTTTCCCACTTTATGTTCATATTCCTTCCATGACATCAAACTCTAAAATAGATGACTACAGACTATCTACAACTACATACTCAGTGTCTACAACATATTCTTAGTGCTTGTTTTGTTGTTCAATTATCAAATTTGATAGTACCATGTATATCAAATCCCACAAAAACATCTATGCCATCCACATAGACAAAAATCTATCAATAATCATATATTTAACATCAAATTACCTTCTAAAAGTCCCAATTTTTACAAACATGTCCAAAGAGATAACTATGAGTTCCACAGATGTCCTTTAGTAAGTAGGAAAGTTTAGTAAGTAAAATGTCCTTTAGTAAGTAAAATGTCACATGTGTCTACTATGTTTCCTACTTGGTGTTCAGGTTTAGAAGAGTAATTTTACCAGCCCAAGCTCTCAAGGGCAAATACACATAACTGTATATTCAGCTAAAGTAGTCTAGAAGTATTTATCTAAAACTTACAAGGATCTAAACCAAACAATTCCTGCTGGGTTTTAAAGGAATACATAATGCTGCTGTCTTTATCACGGTCTGTTGCTTTTACTCTTGCTACAATATCTCCAATGGGTTTCTTTTCAGTCACATTAATTGAATCCATAGGAAATGGCCTAGGGATAAAATTGTAAAGAAAAATTTTAGTAACAACCCTTATAATGTAATTGCTAAATTATAATTAAGAAACTTCCTGGATTTATGAAACCATTATATTTTGTCAAGAACTTCAGAACTCCTAATGTATTCAAGTGTTAAAAAATTTTGTTTTTGGCATAAAGTTACACAGATATTTTAATATGATTTTTATATAGTTTCTGCTATTAGGCCAGATTATCAAGATTACCATAAAATAAGAGATATGGAAAATGGAAAACAGAATAAAATAATGCCTCTCCATTGTTCCAAATAGTCAATACATGGAATAATTGGCAAATGAAAATAAAAAACTGAATATACTCACTCATCTTGTAAACGCTAGGATGATGGGCTGCCCAAAGCTATAACTTAGAGCAAGGTATTAAGTCAACTTCTGTAACATTATTTACTAACAGTTGGAGTCTCACACTGACTCTGATCACATCCAGAACATTTATGAAATCTAAGTCTCTCTCCCTCTTTTTTGGGGGAGGCATTTAAGGCATCATATCTAACTGATAACTTGGGTATCATGTGAGGTTCAAACAATAGAGTTGAGAGTGTGGTGTTGTATCTCACTCCGCTCTGATGGGAGATGTTATTCTGTATATATGTTTCTCATACTGGTTAATAAAGCCCTGTGGCCAATAGGAAACAAGATAGGCAGGGCTAGGAGACCAGGAGGAGGAAAGAGGAAATAGTAGAGAGGGGTCGAGATGTATCCCAGGAAAGAAGTAGGATGCCTGCCGCGGCTTCCCCATAAGACGACCACGTGGAAATACTTAGATAAGTAGAAATGGGTTAATAATTAAGACAGAGCTAGCCCATAAACAGTAATGGTAACTGACCAACAGGATTATATCAAATACAGAGTCTCTGAGTGTTATTTGGGGCTGGCGCGGCTGAGGGCCCAGACTGGCGGGCTGGCGGAAACACACTACACACTACAGATAGCGCCCAACGTGGCTATGGCTATAAGAACTTTCACTTAAAACTTGATAAAAGCTTAAGAAATGTTTTAGAAACAAAGGAACAGAGACTAGCAAGACTTCTTAGTAGCAGCATTTTCTCGGTTGGATTTGTTTTGCTGTAACAGAGATTTGCACGGCTCCTTTAAGGGAGGTTTCCAAAATTAGCATAAGTGGCAAAAAACCGCCTTGCTTTTAAAGAGCTCTGCTAACAATTCATTGGTGTATACGAGAGCTGCAATGAAGGTTTACACTGTGTTTTAAAAAATATGCTGGCTTGGGAGAGAAAAGGAATCAGGATACAATGGTTTAAAAAACAAAAAGAAACTAAAATGGATGGTTGTGGTGGCGCACGCCATTGATCCCAGCACTAGGGAAACAGAGGCAAACAAATCTCTGTGATTTCAAAGTAAACCTGGTATGCATTGAATTCCAGGACAGATAAAAGTTACACAGAGAAACCCTGTCTCAAAATAGGTAAAAATAGAAGTAGAATAAATAGAGTAATAAAAAAGCCACGTAAAGATGGAAAACACAGAGAAATTTTGGATACTATACGCGATTCTGTTGTCTTTAAATTATTTGATTGCTGAGAAAATAACAACAACTGATAAAAGAAATGCTACTGGATTAATTCAATTTATATATTTTAAAAATGCTTTGACTCCAAAATTTAAGCCTAAGGACAAGTTACTGGGGAAAAGGATTTCTATTTTTGTTTCCACAGAAAATGAAAAGCTATGGATTCTTTCCAGACTTATGTGGTTTGATCAAGCCAGACCCCCTGAAACAGTGCCCCAGATGATACAACATTCAAAGCAGTTGAGACAAAGCCTTGCAGACTACTGCCAAGATTTCTGCATCTTCTTTGGACCCCCATGACAGCGCCCTCTACCAGCAGGAAGTATTTTGGAAAGAAGGATGCCCAAATTCCCAAATATTGTTTATAAATGTTTTCATTTAAATGGACTTGGCTGTAAATGGCTATAACCACAAATAATCTTTTTAAAGGTAAAAAGGGATTATGGTATAGATATGAATACTTTGCTTTGGAATGGATTTTCTTTTATTGATACAACTTAAGGTCAATTTCGTGATATGTATATTTCTCCTCTTGTTTAGGTATTGTGTTTATATAGCTCATTGGAAAATGTAATGTATAATTTAGTACAGATTATAGAGAGTTACTTATGATAGTTAAAACTTATAGTTAAGTTAGTTAGGATTTCTAGATATACAGAGATGTATTTGAAATGGATAGGCATTCTTCAAACCTTTCAAAGACCTACAGAATATGGCATTTAAAATGGTTTAGGGTTTTTCTTGACAGTGAGGCACAACTGCTCCTGGTAACACCACCTGCATCAGAAAGGAAGATGGACATTGAAGAAACTCGTTACGAAGTTTGCTTCTAATATGGCAAGACTAGCCATTTGAGCAAGGTACTTCTCTTGTCTAGACTTGACTATATGTTGAAGAAACTGGACATGCAGGACCCACAAAAAGATGACTGCTGATGCAAGATGGACATTGCTACAGGATTCCTGCTTCATGGAAGAGGCTGCCAGACAGCCAGACAGTCTACAGGACACAGAGAGACTGACACACTGCAATACAGGTGGACAGTTTAAAGTTTCCTGCTTTGTTGAGGAGTCTGGACACACACTATGGCCTATGGGCTGAAGATGGAACATTTCAGAAGAACTTTGGGTGACTGACCAGGCAATGAGTTGTCTCTGTCTTTTCTGGAGTTTATATATTATCCTTCTATGGTCTTTGAAGGAGTTGAAGACAGATAGTTATAGTTATAGTTTTCCTTAGTTAGGATTAAAGATAAGCTATATATAGGACTTTAGACTCACAAAGATAGGAAAGATGATATTTTCTTTAAGTCTTACAAAATGTTAATGGACTAAATATTGTTAACTGTGATTCTTATTTGATAACTGTTGTATGTTATATTTTGCTATGTTAAGGTTAAACCCCTTCTTGTATTTTAGACAGAAAGGAGGAGATGATGGGAGATGTTATTCTGTATATATGTTTCTCATACTGGTTAATAAAGCCCTGTGGCCAATAGGAAACAAGATAGGCGGGGCTAGGAGACCAGGAGGAGGAAAGAGGAAATAGTAGAGAGGGGTCGAGATGTAGCCCAGGAAAGAAGCAGGACGCCTGCCGCGGCTTCCCCATAAGACGACCACGTGGAAATACTTAGATAAGTAGAAATGGGTTAATAATTAAGACAGAGCTAGCCCATAAACAGTAATGGTAATTGGCCAACAGGATTGTATCAAATTCAGAGTCTCTAGTGTTATTTGGGGCTGGTGCGGCTGAGGGCCCAGACTGGTGGGCTGGCGGAAACATACACGCTACACGGCTCCCATTTCACACCTAATATAATATGTACAATGTACCATATCATAATAATATTCTAGAACACTGTAATTCACTTCATTTTGTGTTTCCCTATTATTTAGTATTCTGTGTCTCTTCTGATATGAAAAAATATTTAGAAACTATATAATAATTTTTCCATGGCTCAAATATACTTAGTAATAAATTCTGTTAAGCAGGTAATAAATGTGTTTATTAAATGATGAGAGCAACAGAATATTATTCTTAAATAATGATGGTACTTTTACTATAAATATAGGTAGACCTGTAGATTGATTATTTTCAGAAATAAGGGATTATAAAACCTCTAACTTGGCTTCAGTTTCTCATGTCCAGACAGCCTAATTCAAGAAGTCAATAAATTCCTCCCTATAGTTATCTGTAGAGACACAACTTAGTAACACAAAGAAAGTGACTATAACACTATTACTTCTTTCTCATTACAAATATAAGTGTTTGTTACTTCCTTATTATAGTGCTGCTACATTTTAAAGTATGAAAATATGCATTCACAATGTTTAAATATTTCCCAAGAAAATATTGTATTTTGGAATACGATAATAAAATACTCAAATATTTTAGACATTTTAAGGTCAGTATAGTTATAAAAAATCAGCATAATGGCATTGAAAATCTTGGGAATGGAAGCAAAAACACAGCCAAATGTTTCCATCATATTACAGGTTGGTCACTTCTAATCTCGTTTTAGGAATTTTCTCACATACATATTGCATATTGTATCCATGTATGCTTCAGTTGTGGGTATATACTAATATGTTTTTGAGAGAACATGGTATGATTTTCCATTTATTTTCATTGTAATGTATACAAAAGGTATGCTTTAACCATTCACCTATGCTTACAATTTGAAATGATTGTGCTTACTCAAACTGAGGCGTCTCATCATTTATGTTTCGAATATTGATAATTATTGTCCCTTGACAGAACAAACTTGCTGAATCTGTTGCTCTCACTGAAAGTTGGAAAGTCTGAAAAAGAGGTTTTGAAAAATTATAATATACTATTTGATGGGTTGTATATCATCAGCAATGTCTTTGTTTTTGCTCTAGGGCAGTGATTCTTAATCTATGTGTCATGATCCTTGCTGTTGCATATGATTCATAATTGTAGCAAAGTTGCAGTTATGAAGTAGCTACAAAATAATATCATGATGGGGGTCACTACAACATGAAGAACTCTATTAAAAGTCATAGAATTAGAAATATTGAGAACCACTGTTCTAGATTTTTGCATTTTCTTACTCAGTATTCTTCAACTGCATGATGAATTAATATATATGCAGTCATCTCTAAAACAGGAACATTTTTAAGTAGTAGTAATAATAGTAATAACTTGATCCACTTACACTTCACACTCAATAATTTCAATGATCATTTACATGGGATATCTATGGTCATTTTGTCTTAAATTTCTTTAGAATTTTTTTTACCATACAACTCTCAACTGTGTATTGTCAAGTGACATAGACATCCATGACCAAATGTTGATTGTAGGAAAAAGAGAGTTTGTCTCAAGATTCATAACATGGATAGGATGTATTAATACACTGTAAAAATGCTACTATGGAGGGTACTATAATGCCTACAATGGGTGTTCTGGAAGGTTTCTTGCACACATAAGTAAGAAGGATACCTGGATCTGTGCCTGACTACATACACACACACCACACACACACACACACACACACACACACACACACACACACACACAAACACACATCTTTATGTTTTCCTAATAAATAAACTCTCATAAAGAGGGCCCCTGGCCTTATGGTGATAATAGAGGGGAGAGATTGTCTTTTCCCCTCATTTCCTTCTGGTTTTGGAACATTCTACAACTATTTAGCACTTACTGAATTCTATTAGGATTATTGTTAGCTGTTGATAAAATTATAGTGCCTACACATTGGTTTAGGTCTAGACATTTGATTAGCTACACAAATTTTGCAAATGAATCTTGTAAAATATTATCCTTTCTGTAATGTCACAATATCTCAAATTTTTCATAAAGAGTTCAAAGTTATTTTTTAATTCTCATCTACTCTTAATAGATAAATAAATTAAATTAAATTACATGATATCCAGCATCAAAATCCAAGACATCTTCACCTTTTAAGCTAACAATACCATTAACAGGATCTATTCCAAAGCAGTTTGCTCCCCTCTTTGGTCCAGATAATTCTGTCACAATGCTGTACTGGAAAATAATATATATGTATATATATTACTCACTCGAAAATGAATCAAAAGACACAGAAAAATTATTACTGTATAGAAATGGTACATTAGTACATACAATTCCTTATTTTTCATAATGATCACTCTTATGGACTAGCTGCTATAAAATCATGGTATATTATCACTTGCAGTATAAGAAAATCAACTCACTTGCTCACTATGTTATATGGTCCCTTTGCTAATGTTTAATAGACACACACACAACATTTTCTACAAGAATTTGAAAATGCCTATTTCTGATTTTACTAATGATTTTATATATGAGAGGATATACATACAGAATAAATTTATTGTCACTTTTTAAATTTCAAACAATACCAACATTTACACATACATTTTAAATTTTCAAATATTAATACTGCCCTATATACATATTTTCAACCTTTATTGAAAGTTCTTCAGTGATTTGGAGAGAAGTTAAATTAAATAAATCTGTTCTCAAAATGCCTGAAAATAAAGTGGAAGAAAATAATAATTTAGTGATTTGAAAAGAAGTTAAATTAAATAAATCTGTTTTCAAAATGCCTAAAAATAAAGTGAAAGAAAATAATAATTTATCAGAAAAATATCGAGTTACTGTTGTGAATTTGTTTTTGAATTGATATGAATCCTATATTCTAGCAATATAATAATCTCTCAAAACACTATATTTTGAAATGCTCACCCAGTGGTTCCTCTCATGTTTCTACAAATGGCAGTCTGGCAATATTAATTTCAGCTGTACCAAAGTTATTTTTCTTTACTGAAAATATATTATCTATTGTGAAATATCTCAGATTTCTTAACAATTTCATGTTGGCTTGTCTATAAGAATGTAAAGTTGACTATTACACATGGAATTTTAGTACTTTGACTGACAACTACAGATATATCACTGAGGGGTAGGGAAAGAAAAATATCTTCTAATTGTGGAAATCAAGGACAGCAGACATCATGTGACTATCTCAATATCACTGCACTGGTCTGGAATAAATTTAGAACAGGCCAGGACATTAGAGAGCCCAGCAGCCTTGCTGGTCCATTACTTCACAATGAGAGTTACTGAATTAATTAGTAGTAAGGGACATCAGTATGTGTTTAAAAGAAACAGGTGCCAGAAAATCATATGGGCTATCAGAGTTTGACTGCAAGCACACTGTACAGATAGCATTTTAGAAGGTTTAATTTCTTGCCAAGTCTATGAGAAACTGTATAACCATGAGTCAACTGAGAAGACAAATCACTTTAGGTTAGATATCTATGATTTAGGAAGGCAAAGCATCAAAGTCACACATACACACATACACACACACACACACACACACACACAACTATGTATATATATATATATATATATATATACATGTATACAATATATAATATATAGTTACATTAATATAATCTTATAAAATATTTTTCAGCTTTAACATAAATATTTTACTGAGTGATTAACTTTACTCATTCATTAAATTACATTTTCTATTCTTCTAAATAGTCTCATACACTTTGCCCTGTGTGCCAGCTTCAGAAATATATGCATTTCTCACAGTGGCTACCTACTGTCAGCCTGTCACCATGTGCAATGTCTTCATCTGAGACGTTCACTTTATAAATGGATTGAAAGATAGGATAATCCTCAGCTATTTCAAATGTATCTGCAAAACAAAAATTTTAAAAATTATATCAAAAGTAAAATATAAGTTGTGTTCATTTGAATTTTGAATTATTGTGGGGCCATTCTAAAAATTTAAGACAGCTAGTCATTTTTCCTCTATTTTGTTCCCTCTTTGGCTTCTTGTCATGTTTCCTGTCCCACATAGTGCTTTTCCTTACTCCGTAGAGTTACTGGCAATCACTATAGCTTAGGAAGCAAGACCAAGACATGAAGTTCTAGTAGGGTACCACAAAGTATTTATACATCTGCTAGGGTCTGTTTCTTACAGAAATAGGTGGCTACTCTCATGAACTTGATAGCATCACTTTCAAACACAGGTCTTAACTCATGCACAAATTGGTATAGGAGACCGCTTCCTGAACATAACTCCAGTAGCACAGACACTGAGATCACCAATTAATAAATGGGACTTCCTCAAACTTAGACGCTTCTGTAAGGCAAAGGACACAGTTGACAAGACCAAACAGCAGCCCATAGACTGGGAAAATATTTTTTACCAATCCTACATCTGACAAAGGGCTGATCTCCAAAATATACAAAGAACTCAAGAAACTAGAAAATAAAACACCAAAACACCAAATAGGCATATTAAAAAAAATGGGGACAGAATTGAAGAAAGAATTCTCAATAGAGGAAATCAAAGAGGCTGAAAGACACTTAAGAAAATGTTCAACATCCTTAGTTATCAGGGAAATGCAAATGAAAACAACTTTGAGGTACCATCTTGCCAGAATGGCTAAAATTAGAAACACCAATGACAACTTGTGCTGGAGAGTATGTGGAGAAAGGGGAACACTCCTTCACTGCTGGTGGGAGTGTAAACTTGTACAGCCATTTTGGAGATCAGTATGGCGGTTCCTCAGGAAAATGGGAATTAGTTTACCACAGGACCCAGCAATTCCACTCTTAGATATATACCCAAATGACTCACATCCATGCAACAAAGATATGTGCACAACTATGTTCATAGCAGCATTATTTGTAATAGCAAGAACATGGAAGCAACCAAGATGCCCCTCAACTGAGGAATAAATAAAGAAGATGTGGCACATCTACACAATGGAATACTACTCTGCAGACAAAAATAATGGAATCTTGAAATTTGCAGGCAATCTTGAAGAAACCATCCTGAATGAGGTAACCCAGTCACAAAAAGAGGAACAGGGTATGTTCTCGCTCATATATGGATTTTAGACCTAGAGCAAAGGATCACAAGCCTATAGTATACACCACCAGACAAACTGGGATACAAGATGTATTCTAAGAGATTCATATATGGTCCCTCACAAAAGGGGGAAAGGACAAGTCCCCCAGAGCACATGGCAAATGTGGGGGCAGTGAATGGATAGAGAACTAGGAGAAAGAGAAGGGGAGGAGAAGAAAACACGTGTGACTATATAGGTTAAGTCAGGCTGAGAGGGGGGCATAAAAGAGGGAGCCATTAATGATTTGCAGAGAAAACTGAACCTACAGAAAGGTCTAGAGAACTACAAGATCGACTCCAACTAATAATTCGAGCTGTCATGGAAAGGCAACCATAAATGCCCTTCCCTGATAGTGAGATCATCAACTAAATTATCCACCATCATGAAGTCCTCATCTAGTACCTGTTGGAAACAGAAGCAAACACCCATAACCAAGCACTGAGTCAAACTAGAATCCAGATGCAGAGAGAGGAGACAAGACCAGGTTGCAGAAACTCACAAAGACAGCTGACCTGAACAAGGAAGAGCTTGCGCCACCCTGACTGATGGCTAGGAACCTAGCATGGGACTGGCTCAAACCCCCTGAATATGGGTCTCAGCTAGAAGGACTGAGCAGTCTGGGGGACCTCAGACAGTAGAAACAGGATCTATTTCTGGTGCACAAAAGCACCTTGCAGACACATCCCCCATGAAGGTATACCCCCTTAACCTAGAGACAGGAGAGAAGTCCTAGTCCCTACTTCAAATGACTTGACAGACTTACATGACCCAACCTGGATACCATAGTCCTACAAGTGGAATGGGGGTGGGGGGATGGGAGGGGAGGGTGGCCAGGGTGCATGTCACAGGGGAAAGAGGGTAAGAGGGACGGAGGGAAGGAGGGATGGAGGAAGGGAGGGAGGGTTGGAGCGAGGAAGGTAGAGGAAACTGGGATCCACATGTAAAATTTTTAAATTATATTATTATTAAAAGAAGAAGGAAAAAATGCTGCTGGATTAATTCAAATATATATATATATATATATATATATATATATATATATATATATATTTAAAATGCTTTGACTTCAAAATTTAAGCCTAAGGACAAGTTATTGGGAAAAGGATTTCTAAATTTGTTTCCACAGAAAATGAAAAGCTCTGGATCCCTTAAAGAACAATGTGGTTTGATCAAGCAAGACCCCCTGAAGCAACGTCAATGGGACAATGCAGCTTTGCAGAATACTACAGTCAGGATTGCTGTGTCTTCTTAGGATTCTCCCATGACAGCACCCCCTACCAGCAGGAAGCAGCTTGGAAAGAACAATGCCCAAATTCCCAAATATTGTTTATAAATGTTTGTTTTCATTTAAAAAAAGGCATGTGTAATTATGTCCAGCATAAAATAAATAAATGTTTAAAAAATGCCTAAATCTCGTACAAAATATGGCATGGAAGGATTAATGGAAAACACAGGATAAATTAATTTTTCCTTGATTTCCAAAATAGGTACACCTGTGCACACAATTATGTCTGTGTGTGTGTGTGTGTGTGTATGTGTGTGTGTGTGTGTATTGTTCCATTAGACCTTATTGAAACCTGAACTCAAAATCAGTGATAAGGCATTTTTAAATTTCTTAATTCTTATATTAGTAGGCTATATAAATTATAATAAAATTAAACTTTACCAACCTGCCCAACTAAATTTAAATGTTGTAATGTTCAAAGTAAACCACTAAGAGACTTTGACCTAGCTGAGGGCAATGCTAGCACTCAGTAACACATCTCCAGAACCAATACAAGAAGGAAGAGGAGAAAGAAGAGGTACAATAAATATCAGTAAACAAAAGCCCACTTCGGTGTAATTTAAAGACCTATCCTCACACAATTCCAAAATAATTTAGGTGGATTAATAACATGAAGAATAAAATCTTAGTTAATTTGGAAATTAGTGTCTTAAGTTTTCATGTCATTATGTTGCCATATGCCAAGCAAAAAATAACACAGTAAAGCTGTTAGTAAGAGAAAAAAAGCTAACACCAGGCTTAATTATGTTGTGAAACTGTTACCAGAAAAATTAAATCTAGACTTGCTGTAGCAGAAGGATGGATTCTGTAGACAGATTCCTGGAAGTCCTCATCCTCATTGTGGAGTGGGTGGGAAATGGTATGGAAAAGAGGGTTGAGGCATGGGAGGATGGGAGGGAGATGGATCTTGGATCAATATGTAAAAAATAATAATAATAAAAGAGAAAAGAAACATTTAATCCACTGAAAGGGAAAAACCAGAAAACTCTGTTCAAAGCATTCTGAGTGTACAATAGTGTGGGGAGGTACAGAAAGGCTTAAAAACACATCTAAAACTTATTGTTTTTTTTTTCTTAAAGTCAAATAAACCATAGCAAAATTACTTTTGGATAGTAATTGAGATTTTAACTAGATAAACGAAGTTAAGCGTAACTCGACAGATGCAGGCATCTAGAACTCATGTGAGTCAAATGATAATAACACTGGACTTATTGTCCTTTTGGATTGTTCAACTGTTGGCCAATTGTCAAAAAAAAAAAAATTGAGTCTTTATGAGTCCAAGCTATTATCGACAGAGAATTGTGAAAGGTTTAACTCTACTGGACCTTCAATGCTCCAAAGTAATTCTTCATTAGTGTACTATACATTATTTCAAATGTTGTCTTTTTCTCTAAAACCTTAACTTCATTTTATCTATCTTGAAGTCCAGAGATGAGCTATCAAGCTATTACAAAGTAAACAACCAGTTAGGCCAGTAAGAGCAGAACTTCCTCCAGAGGCCCTGTTCTGCACAACTGCTCACAGCTGTGCCTTCTGTCCTTGGACAGAAAATGAAAGCACTTCTCTACAAGGGGCAAACCTGATCGCTGTCGGGCACCTCCCTTGATCTTTCATTGCTCTGACTTTAATCCTCATTTTCAGTCATGCTGTCACTTCTGTCTACTTCTCTTTAGCTTGTAAATATAAGCATTTCTGTAAAACATCACTATGAACAAGCATTGCCTATGTGGCCCCAGCACTTTTTTACCTTTCATTGTCAGAGTTTATATTATCTTTTCACCTCCTACTCAAATCTTATGTCCATTATACAGCAGAAAGAGTTTCCTAAAACTTACTTGTACATCCATGCTTGCCTGACAAATAGACCAAACTCAGTGTCTGTGTTACTGATTTCTCATCAACATTTCCACAAATGATTCTTCTTTCATTACTTGGCCAACAAAAGAGCACCACTAAGAAAGAGTTGCTCCAAACTCAAGCATCTATATAAAATAACTCTTAGGAAAATCAAAGTTGGCAATCTCTTGACTAGCTTTTAATTTCTTTGATAAGGCAAAGTGCTGTTGCAGTTTTCCAAATTTTATACAACAGTGTCTTAACAACACACAGTGTCCAGTAACTATCTCCCTTAATCTGCCACCATCGAGCATACATTTATTATCCTCTCCCAGGCAGGAAGGTAATCCAAAGTAAGAAGTGGGTAGTCATCAAACTCAACAGTCATAAGAGCTTGAGATCCAGAAAGGGTCAAAGAACTCAGGGTAGATCAGGAGGGATAATCTGATACCTAATTCTTGACTACGATAGGAGGGAAAAATAAGACATGAAAAGAACATATTCATTTAGTTAAACTTACAGCATTACCATTGAAAATGTGTATGCCTGCATTTGTTCCTATTGAAAACAAAACAAACTGCATGTGATTGTCAGGGAACATTTTTCATGATAGTAAAAGTAAATAATACTTTTGCATCAACTTTATGCAATACACATTACATATCTAGATACAGCTAGTTGAGGACAATATAATAGATGCACTTCCATATACAGGAATCCTATTATTTTAAAGATAATGTGTTTAAAAATTTAATATGACTCACTTAGTATATTGACACTTGATGGCTTTGTACATTTCAAATTTTAAAATGGTATATTAAAAATTACTTCACATTTTCAAAAGAAATGTATGGTTCAAATTTATTATCTTCAAAATTGAGTTACAGTAAGTCATATTTTTCTGGAATGACACTTTTAATTGCAGTGATAAAGATGTCTTTTAAGGAGATACTCAAGCTGACACATTTGGGTCACTAATATGTTCTCAGATTGCATAATACAAGTATATTTTGAAAGGAGAAAAATATAAAATTGCAAAGCATTTTTTAATTTGATAAACAGAAAATAAATTAAAATGATAAATAAAGACATTACTGTTCAAAAGAGAGATGTAAACCGTGATAGATGTTTCATTAACCCCAGCTGTACTTTGTGTCCCATCTATTCGTACTTCCCTTCGTGCGTGCTCAACCTCCCATTGAATCTTCTGTTTGTTTGTGAAATTACCCCCAATGTCCTCTTTTAAAAAGAAGTAAACTAGACAGGAGTCTTACAATTCCAGATAACCAGCCACTGCCTTCTCTCCAAGTTTATATTGAGGTGTCCAAAAAAATGTTGTCTTTTCTCTGACTTACTAACCAAACCAACCTGCAACACCCTGACTTCTACACATGACATGGTAAAATAGCTTCTAGATTCATTAGTTATGTTTCCTTATTTTGTTTATTGGAAAGCAAGGAGTATTGCAATTCCCCATTTGAATTAAACGTAAAATGCAGTTCTACTAAGCAAGCACCTGGCATTCTCCTGGAATGCTCTTTTCCCTATTGTTCATGGCATAACTCTTTGTCTACCAGCACTTGAATCTTCTTTCTTTCCTTGGCAGGCTAACTTTTTTCCCCACATCATTAAACGTTCTTCAAGGTTTGGCTCTCTGCCTTCTTTTACTCTAATTCCCTACTGTGATTGAGTAGTTTCATCCAAATCCATGGTTTCAATTACAAACATTCATAGCCCTATTCAAGACCTCTGAGCTCAACTGCTAACTAAAATCCCTACTTTGATATATGTAACAGAGGCATAACAAATATATGTTGTACTGGGGTGCCATATATGGAAGATTGCTTGCCTGTCATGCTTAGGGTCCTTATTTATTGCCTAATCCTCAAACAAACACTCAAATAGCATGGTCAAAGTGAGCTCACAATTCTCTTCAAATGGTGTCTGTTCATCAGTTTCCCTTTTATGCTTGAAGATCCCAGTTGTACAAATCAGAAACCTAAGTTCTTTCTTTCTTCTTTTTTACTCAGTTTGTCATCATGTTCATCTAGTATTTAAACATATCTAGACAATACTTTCCATTTATGTCTACCACATTCATAGCCAAAATGCACCATACCCTTTTTGGATTACTGAAACAAACTGTTGGCTGGCCTTCCTCTGTCTGTTCTATATATCTCTAAACTTATTTACATAAGTTACATTTGTAATTATGTTGGTGTTTCTATGGTCTATGAACTAAAATAACACTAAAAGTTTCCATAAAATAAATTTATTTAAATATACAAAGAGGACTTGTTTTGTGACACACAAAGAAAAAAGGTGTATGAAACTGATGTTCCAGCTGGGTGGTGGTGGCACTCAGAACGCACAGGCAGGCAGATCTCTATGAGTTCGAGACCAGCCTGGTCTACAAGAGCTAGTTCTAAGACAGCCTCCAAAGCCACAGAGAAACCCTGTCTCAAAAAACCAAAAACAAAAGAACAAAAAAATTAAAAAAGAAAGAAACTGATGTCTTACTGCTGGTAAATAACAGTAATACACCTGCTTGCTTTCAGGTATGCGTTGTTGCATTTCTGCTACAGGTGCAGAGTTGAATGAGCATGAACTCATCAGTTCAAACCTTGAGTCCCAGACATCCAGTGGCCAATAACTTATTCTTTGCTCCCACATCTCTTCCATATTCACAAAAAAAGAAAAGTAGAATGAGTGACACACTTTGAAGTAATTGAACTATTTTGTTGTTCCAATTTCTTGAAAAAAAATATTTGTTATACAATAGCTCTATACTTAAAAGAATTTGATGCATGAAAGAGAACACAGACTAAGCACTGCTCATAATGACTTAATTGGAAAATCATTGTCAGAAAAAGTAGAATACGTTTGATGAAATATTTCATGATGACAGATTTTAATCATAAAAAGAAATAAAAATGAGAAATTAACCAAAACAGGATTTCTGAAAGACTCACTTGTTAACCAAAAAGAGTCATTCACTCATTTACTTGCTTATATCTTCATCCTATCTTACTTTTAAAATAAATGTTCTTAAGAATTATTTTCCTAATTTAATTTGTTTGTATTATAACCTCACAAATGTAAGTAAAATTTTTTACCTAGCCAACATATTTTCAATCTATTCTATTGAGCATCGTGTTTTCTTATACATGTGTATACTAGCATATTTTTGTATATTTGTATACAAAATATACATTCTTTGTCTAATTATATCACCAAATATTTCCATATTGAACAATATGTCTTACCTCTATTGCTGTAGATTTCTACTGAAACTAAATAATAGGAAAAAAATAAGACTCATACCTGAACCTGAAGAAAAGAGGGGGTCAGCAGTACAGTCTGGAGGTTCTGGAACATCAATTATATTAATGGTCAAAACATGTCTCATGATCCCTCCAGTATCAACTATAAATAGAAACCTTGTTGGATCAATCTCATAATTGAAGATTTTTGTAGCTGTGATGACACCAGAATCTAACAAAGAGATAATTAAAATCAGAAATACTGTCTATCAGTATAGCTATTAAGATACCTATCTTTCTAGCTATAAAAATATACCTGAGATGTCTAGAAATGTGTTAGAATTAGAAATTTTAAATGTTATATAAATGAATTAAATTTGAAATGAAATGATCTATCCAAAGTTGCACAATTAATTTATTCTATGAATCTTTCATGAAGGATGTAAAAAATAGGTATGAAAGTAGATTACCTAAAAGAAAAAAAATACAGGTAAGTAGATATAAATGACTGACACTTTTTTCTAATAAATTGTGTTTTTCCTAAAACATTTTCATTGAAAATTATTTATGAAATCACAGAGGCTATCAATGACAGAGATATCATTACCTTCATAGTAACTTGATATAAACAAAGAAAAAGGACATTGTTTATTTATATTGAGCCTCATTAGTTATAGTAAGTTGACCCTAAAATCACAACATAAGATTTATAATGTGTGTGGGGGCAATGGTATATAGATGATTGTTAGAGTATGTTACATGAGGTTAAAGTTGATATCTTCCTTGATCACTTACCACCTTTTATTGGGACAGGATCTCTCACTATTTCAGTTAACTGCCTGGATACCCTGGTTGGTCAGCAAGCACCATGGATCTCTCTGTCCTTATCCCTTCCAACATGCACTGGGTTGCAAACAACCATTGCCAAGCCCAGCTTTAACATGGATGCTAAGGATTTGATCTCAAAATATTCATGTTTATATGGCAAATGCTATATCAACAGAGCCATCTCTCCAGCCCCTGTGGTCTGTGTTTTGCAGCCTTTTGATCTGAAACTAAGATAAAATTTGTTACCAAGAATTTTATGTTATGGAAGGAGACATACTGCTTCTGTAAGACTAGTCTAATTCTCAGCATTGAAATGATCAGTTAAATTGAGACAAGCAGAGATAATAGATGAAATGGAGAAATTTATAGACAGGCAAACAATTGTTTTTATTATTAGGCATATAAGTTTTATTAAGTCCATATATTTTAAAAGAAACTAGAAACATTTTTCAACTAATAAGTTGCTTGAAAGTAAATATAACATCATCTTTTAAAGAAATCTACTGAATAGAGAGAAAAAGTACTTTAAATTCTGAGAAATTCATTATTATCAACAAACTATCTTTTAAAACATATGTACTTACTGATACTATCTTATGGATTCAAAAAGCACAAATAGTAAGTTTTCCTGAAACAAACTTTCCATTAGTTTTTAGAGATTTCCTTTTCAAATTAATGGAATGTTACGTGCCTGATAAACTCAAGTAGTAGCAAGAGACAAAAATAACCCTACTTGAATATCACTCACAATAAAATGGAGCTTGTTACTGTTCCTAAATATTCAAGAAATATTTTCAAAGTGTGGGGTAGATCCAACCTGGAATCAATGACAAGATTTATTTATTGTAGTGTCTCCTAACAGGTCTCATCTTGTTAGACTGAATAAACTAAATTTGAGTTAATGACTCTATGGGTCTTCTCTAACTCCCTATAAAGATTTTATGTTAAGAATATAATGCAAGATTGCCTGTATCTATGCAGATAACATGTAAAATCAAAGTTGGGTTTAAAGACCCAACTACCAAAAAGTAGATTCATAATAGCTTGTACTTTGGTACAGTGTAGTCCTAAATTTTTGTTGATGAGTTATGAGGATTAGCTTTAGCAAATGATCAACTTTGAATCTAGAATGTCCTATACAGTTTTATAGTTAACAGCTAAGTTCCATTTTGGTGATACCAGGATGTGGCAAATTATCCATAAGTTGGGGATTAGTGACAGGTCCTCATGTTATTAGGGAGTATCCTGGAAAGAAATTTGTGAACCCAATCTTTCTATTCTTCTTTACTCTCTTCTCTTTCCTCTCACTCACTACCATCCTCTTTCTCTCTCTGCCCATGAGGTGAGCTGCATGTTTCTTGGCATGCATCACTGCCATGTCTCAGAGCCTTCCCGGTTTAGTAGCAATAGAACTAACTGATCATGGACTATATACTTCCAAATCCTGAGCATGTTAGAGAAAATAAAGAATGTGCAATGGTTTGAGTAGGAATGGTCACCATAGGCTTGTAGATTTGAATGCTTGGTGACTAGAGACTGGGACTATTAGGAGATGTAGCTGTATTGGAGCACATGTAGTTTTGATGGAGGGAGTGTGTCACTGGAGATGGATGGTTTTGATGTTTTAAATGTTCAAGCCTAGCCAAGTGGCTCTTTTTCTTTCTTCTGCTTACCTATCATGTTGTAGACCTCCCAGCTCCTACTTTAGCACCATGTCTTCCTGTGTGTTGCTGTCATGCTTTTTGCCATGACAATAATGAACTACTATTCGGAACCTGTAAGCCAACCCCAATTAAATGTTTTCCTTTGTAAGAGTTGCCAAGGGCATGGTGTCTCTTCACAGCAAATGAACTTTGACTAAGAATGTTTAGCTAATATTGATAAATTAGTTTCAGGGATTGGTCAAACTCTTTCTTTGAGACAGATTTGAAAATTTTTCAAAATTCATAACCCATAAAGGAACACAGGGATATTGGAAAGGTCACTTAGCTTACTCTAAGAACTGTAAGAAATGAAACAGTACAGTTCCAGACAACATTTTGAAGTGATTTTTTTGTATGGCACAACAAAATTGAAGAAGCATGTAGATCTGAAAAGTTGGGTTAAGAATTGGAAATAGAGACATGAGTTTATTAGTTTAGGGAAACACACTTAAAAATCGGTGGCATGGCACTTATCCTTAAGAGCACAGAAGATGGTAAAGAAAGACTCACAGTACATGAGGGGAGCAAGATATTATGTCACACCACTGTGCTGCTAATACTACCAAAGGGGAAGCAAAGAGCGTACTAATTTAAGATCAACTGGACTACATATAATCTCTACAGAAAAAAATAGGGAGGTAATGGAAGAGAAAGGAAGGGCTGGGAGGAGATAGAAAGGAAGTTAATGGATAAGGGAGATAAAATTATAAAGGAGGTAAGAGTGCATTCTAAAATGATGCTCTTTTCTTATTATTTTTCTTATTTCTTATTTATTTCTTTGCCAAATCAAAGATGTTAAGGAACTGTTTAGGAGAAGAATAAAGACAATGGCATGATATGTTCAAAGACCCAGCAAAAGAAGTCTATGAAGAGATTTTGGTTAATACATAAAACATGTACCAAACATATCATCTTTTGGAAATAAAACTAAAACATGAGTCCCATTTTAAAGAGATCTCTAAAATACTTTAAGGAGTTTTTCTTTTTATCTTGGGAAAATAGGAACCAATCAAATAATTACGTGTCATAACATATGTATTATCAAAGTACTGTACTAAATGACCATATTTTCTATATAATAAAAGGTCTGTCAATAAAGAGAAGGGACCTCTGACAGTGGAACCAGGATGTATCCCTGTTGCACAAAAGGAATTTGGGAGTACAATCCCCATGGAAGGTACTTCCTTAGCCTAGAGACAGGAGGGAGGGCCTAGTCCCTACTCCAAATGACTTGACAGATTTTGTTGATCCCTCCTGGAAGGTATCACCCTCTGAGTGGAGTAGGAATCATGGGAGGGAGGGAGTGAAGGAGGGTGGGAGACGGAGAGAGGGAGGGAGAGGTAACTGGGGTCGATATGTAAAATAAGAAAAACAAAACAAAAACAAACAAGAGAGAGGGAGAGAGAGAGAGATTGAGAGAGAGAGAGAGATTGAGAGAGAGAGAAACAGAGAGAGAGAGACAGAGAGAGGGAGGCTAGTGGAAATAGTCTAGAATCAAGAAAGTTGTTGTGGAGACCCATATAAAACATTAGATGAGATCTGATGGGAAATAGCTAGAAAATTGTGATTTTAAAGATGAAGATCAGACACCAAATAATTACAATCCAAACAAATTGGGATGGATTCAATCACACAAGCTGTGAGGGAAGTGTGTAATCCACATTTTTCACACATTTTCTAAAGGGGACACAGTGTTTGATGTTCTGCAACCTAGCAGACGATGCTGGTCATAGGGTACTTGAAGGTTATATGTTCTTGCACACTGTTTGTTGCCTCAAGAAACTGATGTACTATATATAGAATTTCCACATAGATTAAAGTAGAAGTAGTTTTTAGGAAAGACTAATCAAGTAATATTTAAATAATTAACTTTAAGGGGTTTCTGTAATAAAGTGATAGATTGGTAAGGTTTTAGTCAAGAGATGAACACAGGGTTGAATAAGCAGACAGAAATCAATATAGACCCGAATAACACAATATACAGAATATGCAAAGAAAATGTTGTTGTATAGATTAAGAATAGGTGGAGAAAAAGTATAGTTGGTGGAATTCAGTAGAATACAGTGCCATAGGAATCAAAAGATGAATATGGTGGCTGGAGATGTGGTTCAGTGGTTAACAGTACTGATTATTAATCCAGAAGACCCAAGTTCTTTTGCCAGCATCCATGCCATAGCAAGAAAAATATATTCAACTCCAGGTCAAGAGGATCCAACACCTTTTTCTGGATTCTTGAAGCAAGAAATACATATGGTGCATAGACATACATGTAGGCAAAATACCCATACAGATAAATAAAAATAAATGCAACTTTAAAAAAGCTAAATGTGATTTTAAAACAAATGGTAACTTTTACTTACAACAACAACAATTAGATTTTGTGAGGCCATGACCAAACATATCCTTAAATATCATTAAATTAGAATGGTATGTTTTGGTGGAACCACACTTTTTACTGCAATTTATTCAAGAATATACAACAAAGTCAAAATTTAAAACAATGCTAAAGAGAATTCTTTACAGACATTGAACAACATAATAAGAACTGGGATGTTTTGTGGAGACATGTGAGTTTTAATAAGAATGGCTTAAGTGATGACTAAAACTTATCAAGGTAAAGAAGTACAAAACATAGGAAAGATTATTACTAAATCAGTTCAAGATGATCCCTGAGAAGAGGGTAAAATATGAGGAGAACTCATAGTAATTTGGAAGGAATGAAAATAGATCCCAAGAAAGCACACCTCGATTGCTGGTCCTCTGCCTGAGTTCCAAGCCTCTTCCAGAGATCTGCCTTTCCCCGCGGAAAGATCCTGAATCCCAGCCTGCAATATCTTTGATGCCCATTGGCAGGCCTCTGCTGGGCGACCCTGCCTGAGGAGAGACTGTCTAGAGAGCTTGGACCACCCAGAGCTACAGACATCAAACTTCTGACCCACCTAAGCTCACAGGGGGAGAGACAGAGATCCTTCCTGCACCCACTGGAAAAAGTGATGAAGACAGCAATAAAAGAAAACACCTAACAATACAAAGACAAGCATAACACCACCAGAATCTAGGGACTCTATACCAACTAGACCTGAACACCCCAAAGCAGATGAAGCAGAAAAAAATGACTTAAAAATATCTTCATAAAAATGATAGAGGCTTTCAAAGACGATGTGAGAAAATTGATTTAGAAATGGAATAAAATTCAAAAAATTGGAATAAATGGACAAACTCTTAAAGAAAATAAGGAAAGCCAAGAAAAAAAAATTAAACAGGTGAAAGAAACAGTTCAAGACTTGAAAACTGAAGTAGAGACAATAAAAAAAAATACAAACTGAAGGAATGCTGGAAATAGAAAAAGTGGGAAAATGATCAAGAACTATAGACACAAGCATAACCAAGAGAATATAAGAGATGGAAGAAAGAATCTCTGGCACTGAAGATGAACTGGAAGAAATAGATTCATCGACAAATGAAAATTTTAAATCTAATAAATCCTTAACACAAAACATCCAGGAAATGTGGGACACTGTGAAAACACCAAACTTGAGAATAATAGGCATAGAAGAAGGCAACGAAGCCCCTCAAAGTTGCAGAAAACATATTAGTAAAATCATTGAAGAAAACTTTTCCAATCTGAAGAAGGGCATGCCCATGAAAGTACAAGAAGCATACCGAACACCAAATAGACTGGACTAAAGAAAACAGACCCCTCGACATATAATAATCAAACACCTAACATACAGAATACAGAATGAATATTAAGAGCAGCAAGGGAAAAAGGCCAGGTAACACATAAAGGAAGACCTATCAAAATTATACCTAATTTCTCCATGGAAAGTCTCAAAGCAAGAAGGTACTGGAAAGATGTTCTACAAGTACTAAAAGTCCCCGGATGCCAACTCAGGCTACTATACCCAGCAAAACTCTCAATCACTATAGATGGAGAAAACAATATATTTAATGACAAAGCCAGATTTTCACAATAAGTATTTACAAATCCAGCCCGACAGAAAGTTCTGGAAGGAAAACTCCAAAACAAGGAAGTTAACTATGTTCATAAAGACATAGGCAAGAGATAATCCCACTTCACCAGAACCCTATGGTAAAGCAGGGCAAATATATTCACAATACCACTGCCAACAACAAATCTAAAACAAACAAGCATTAACTATCAATGATCCTTATTTTCCCTCAACATTAATATTCTTAACTTGCCTATAAAAACAACAGGGCTAACAAAATGGATACAAAGACAGAATCTATCCTTCTGCTGCATATAAGAAACACATCTAAGCTTCAAAGACAGACATTACCTCAGGGTAAAGGGTTGGGAAAAGATATTCCAATCAAATGGACCCAAGAAGCAAGTAGGTGTGGCTATCCTAATATCTAACAAGTTGGACTTCAACCAAAATCAAACAAAAGAGATGAAGATGGTCATTTTGTATTCATCACAGGAGAAATCCATCAGCACAAAGTCTCAATTATGAACATCTATGCCCCAAATACAAAGGTACCCACATTCGTAAAAGACTCAAAGCTGGCATAGTACCTTACAATCTTATAGTGGGAGACTTCAACACCCCACTCTTGTCACTAGACATGTCCATCAGTCAGAAAATTAATAAACAAAAGAACTAATAGAAGTTATGTCTCAAATGGGTTTAATAGACATCTATAGAACAATCCACCCAAACAAAAAGAATATACCTTCTTCTCTGCTCCACATGGAACCTTCTCTAAAATCGACCACATACTAGGCCACATAAAAAACCTCAACAGATACAAAGAATTTAAATATTCCCCTGTATCTTATCGAACCGCCATGCTTTAAAATTGGAATTCAACAACAACACAAATCACAGAAAACCTACAAACTCATAGAAACTGAACAATTTGCAATTGTACCACCATACCTGGGTCAAAGAAGAAATAAAGAAATTAAGGACTTCCTAAAATTCAATGAGAATGAGGACATGACATACCTGAAATTATGGGACACCTTGAAAACAGTGTTACGAGGGAAGTTCATTGCACTAATGCCCATCTGAAGAAAACATAGGATAGAGAATTAACAGCGCAACTGAAAGCCTTAGAACAAAAAGAAGCAAACTCACCACGGAGGAGTAGACACCAGTAAATAATCAATTTGAAGGATCAAATCAATAAAATAGAAACCAGCAAAACAATACAAAACATCAATGCAACAAAGAGTTGTTTTTTCAAGAAAATCAACAAGATAGACAAACCATTATCCAAACTAACCAAAGAGCAGAGAGAAAACATGGAAATTAACAAAATCAGAAAAGGGGAATATAACAACGGACACTGAGGAAATAGAGACAATTTTTCAGGTCATACTTTGAAAACCTGTACTCCACAAAATTTGAAAATTCAAAGGAAATGAACAAATTTCTGGAAAACTATGACTTACTAAAATTAAATCAAGAGCAGACAAACAACATAATTGACCTAGAAACCCTAAGGAAATAGAAGCAGTTATCAAAAGCCTTCCAACCAAAAAAAAAAAAAAAAAGTGCAGGGCCAGATGGCTTCAGTGTAGAATTCTACCAGAAATTCAAGCAAGGGCTAATACCAATACTCCTCAAATAGTTCTACAAAATAGTAACACAAAGTTCATTACCAAACTCTTTTTATGAGGCCACAATCACCTTGGTACCAAAGCCACACAATGACACAATTAAGAAAGAAAACTACAGACCAATATCGCTCATGAACATTGATGCAAAAATACCCAATAAAATACTGGCAAACCGAATCCAAGAATAAATACATCACAGAGATCGTCCACCATTACCAAGTAGGCTTCATCCCGTGTTGCAGGAATTTTTTAACATATGAAAATATATCAACATGATCCACCATATAAACTAACTGAAAAAGAAAAACCACATAATCATCTCCCTAGATTCTGAAAAAGCCGTCGACAAAATTCAAACCCTTTCATGATAAAGGTCTCAGAGAGATCAGGGATAACAAGAACATACCTAAACATAATAAAAGCAATATACAGTAAACCAACAGCCAACACAAAACTGAAGGGAGAGATGCTTAAGGTGATTCCTCTAAAATCAGGAACAAGACATTACTGTCCTCATTCTCCATATCTCCTTAATATTGTACTTGAAGTTCTAGCTAAAGCAATAAGACCACAAAAGGAGATCAAGAGGATACAAATTGGAAAGGAAGATGTCAAACTTTCTCTATTTGCAGATGATATGAAAGTTTACATAAGCTATCCAAAAACTCTACAAGGGAACTCCTACAGCTGATAAACACATTCAGCAACCCAGCAGGATCCAATATAAACTCAAAAAAAAAAAAAATCAGAAGGCAAAGGTGCTGAAAAAAGAAATCAAAGAAACATCACCCTTTACAATAGCCACAAACAACATAAGGTGTCTTTGGATAACACTTACCAAACAAGTGAAAAACCTATATATTAAAAACTTTGTGTCATTAAAGAAAGACATTAAAGAAGATACCAGAAAATTGAAAGATCTCCCATGCTCTTGGATAAATAGGATTAACATAGTAAAAATGGCAATATTGCCAAAAGCAATCTACTGATTCAATGCAATCGTCATGAAAATCTCAGCAAAATTCTTCACTGACCTTGAAAGGATAATACTCAACTTTATATAGAAGAAGAAGAAGAAGGAGGAGGAGGAGGAGAAGAAGAAGAAGAAGAAGAAGAAGAAGAAGAAGAAGAAGAAGAAGAAGAAGAAGAAGAAGAAGAAGAAGAAGAAGAAAAAGACCCAGGATAGACAAAAACAATCCTGTACAATAAAGGAACTGCAGGAGGCATCACCATCCCCGACTTTAAGCTCTACAACAGAGCTATAGTTCTGAAAACAACCTGGTATTGGCACAAAAATATACAGGTAAACCAATGGAATCAAACTGAAAATCCTGATATTAACCCACACACCTATGAATACCTGCTTTTTGACATAGCAGCTAAAAGTATACAATGGGAGGAGGAAAGTATCTTTAACAAATGGTGCTAGCACAAGTGGATGATGGTGTGTAGAAGACCACAAATAGACCCATGTCTATTCAAGAATTCAAGAAACTAGTCAACAAAACACCAAATAACCCTATTAAAAATGGAGTATAGAACTGAATAGAGAAGTCTCAATAGAGAAAATCAAAAAGGCTGAAAGACACTTAAGAAAGTAAAGAAAGTGCTCAACTTCCTTAGCTATCAGGGAAATGCAAATCAAAACAGAAACACCAATGGCAACTTATGCTGGAGAGGATGTGGAGAAAGGGAAGCACTCCTCCACTGCTGGTGGGAGTGCAAACTTGTACAGCCATTTCGAAGATTAGTATTGCGGGTCCTCAGGAAAATGGAAATCTGTTACGAGAGGACCTGGCAATTCCCCTCCTAGGCATATACCCAAATGATCCACATCCATGCAACAAAGACATCTATTCAACTATGTTTATAGCAGCATTATTTGTAATAGCAAGAAACTGTAAGCAACCTAGATGCCCCTCAACTGAAGAATGGATAAAGAAGATGTGGTACATTTACACAATGGAGTACTACTCTGCGGGAAAAAAAAACAAAGGAATCTTGAAATTCGCAGGCAAGTGGATGGAACTTGAAGAAACCATCCTGAATGAGATAATCCAGTCACAAAAGAGGAACATTGTATGTACTCACTCATATATGGATTTTAGACATGGAGCAAAGGATCATCAGCCTATAATTCAAAGTGTCAGAGAAACTGGGATACAAGGAGAATTCTAAGAGATTCGTGTAAGATTCACAGAAAGGCAAAGGGATAAGATCTCTTGAACATATTGGGGGGGCAGTGAGTGGAGAGGGAACTAGAAGAAAGAGTAAGGGGAGGAGAGAAAGCACATGATACTAGTAAGATTGAATCAGGGCAAGGAATAGATGAGAGAAGAAAGTGAGAGAGAGACAGAGACCATAAAAGATGGAGCCATTATAGGTTTGAAGAAAAAACTGACTCTACATGTCCAGAGACCTACAATACTGACCCCAACTAACAATTTGAGCAACAGTGGAAAGGCTACTATAAATGCCCTTCTCTGATAATGAGATAGATGACTAACTTATCCACCATTTTAGAGCCCTCATCTAATGGCTGATGGAAACAGAAACAAACACTTGCAACTAAACACTGAGTCAAACTAGAATCCAGATGCAGAGAGAGGACAAGACCATACTGCAGAAACACATAGAGACAGCTGACCTGAACAAGGAGGAGCTAATGGGCCCCCAGACTGATAGCTGGGAATCCAGCATGGGACTGACTCAGACTCCCTGAATATGGGTCTCAGCTAGAAGGCCTGAGCAGTCTAAGGGGCCTCTGACAGTGGAACTATGATATATCCCTGGGGCACAAAAGGTCTTTGGGAGCACATCCCCCTTGGAGGGATACTTGCTAAAGCTAGAGACAGAAAAGAAGGCCTTGTCCTACTCCAAATGACTTGAAAGATTTAGATGACCCTTCCTGGAAGGCATCACCCTACCTGTGGATTGGGAGGGGGTTGGAGGGATGAGTGGTCAAGCGGCATGAGAGGGTGGAAGAAAGGGAAAGAGGAAGGGAGAGAAGGAAGAAAGGATGGAGAAAGGGAGGGAAGGAGGGAGAGACAGGGGAACTAAGATCAATATGTAAAATAAAAATAAAAAATAAAAAAGTAAAAAAAAAAAAGGAAAGAAAGCCTTTTGTGACAGTGACAATAATGCAGGAAGTGATAGATTACAAACCAATTTTCTTTAAACAACCCAAGAAAGTGTAGTGATCCCTTATATTCTTTTTCTATATGTAATATGATTCCAGTTGAAAATAAAAAAGATTTTAGGTGTGTCAGAGTTCTGAAATACTGAGACATAAACATGTCAGCCAATGAAAATATATCTGACTAAAGGTCTTGTGAAGGACTACTCAAACACCTTTTTCTAAGGACAATTTAGGATTGATATGATGGTTCATGTTAATATTCCCCAATACTCATTGGCCCAGGAATAGCAGAGCAACAACAAATGTGCAGTCAAATGAATAAGTTATTTCAAGTAAGATTTTTCAGGAACTATATAATAAACTACCTGACTACATTGTCACAAGGGATGGATAGAGAAATTGTGACTGCAGAAAGTGAAGAGGTAATTTACAGAAAGAAAACAAAAATCAGTGGATCTTGGCATTATTGATTAGTAATTCTATTTAAGGTGTTTGAAAAATAACTTGAGTTTGAGATTCTGGGGTTAAGATGGAAAGAAAACGGATTGGGAAATTGCTCAAGGGTTGAGTAACTTGTTCAAGCTCAAAGATAAGAGTTCAGATCATCCCCAGCACTCACATAAAATCTAGGCAGACATAGCCTTCCTGTATTCCCAGTCTTGGAGGGGATTCCTAGAAGACACTACTTAGCTTGAGATGCAAGACTGGTTAGCTGTGAATTCAAATGAAGGCTGTGCCTCAATACATGGGTCCAAAGCAGTAACAGTACACAGTATCCACCCTTGTCCCCCACCAACACATGTGCATGAGCATCTGTCCATTAATATGCAGCTATAAACATGTAAACACAATATACCCAGAAACAAATTAGTTCTAGAGTATAGACAAAGTTCTGGCTACAATGCAGGGATGTGTGAATGGCAATTTATTTTAAAGTTAGAGAAATTTGACTACAGGGCTCACAGAAGGGATTGAGTATTAGCCACACTGGATAGGATATAGTATAGTGTGAAAGTCAAAGAAACAGAAAAAAACATTGTGGCAGAACATGAAGTAGAAAGAAACAGTATGAGTGATATAACCAAGTCCCCAGAGACATGACTACTCATGTGTGGGATGAAGTAAAATATCCGGAGCTGATATAAGCAGAGGAAATTCCAAAGAGGACCATAGCCACACTCAAGAATCAGTTTTACAGATGAGAAGCTTTCTTACTCTCCACTTCCTGATCTAAAGATAGGAGATGCATGGGATTATGAATAATATCAGCAGGAGACATGCTACTCTTGTGCCTGAAGATGAACATTTTTGGTAAGCCAAGAGATAGAACAATGTCACAAGATAGCTTAAGAAAAAAGGGATTTTTTAAATTGGCTTCTTCCTAAGTTATGAATATTGGAGACAGAACTGAAATATCTATGTACAGAAGACTACATGGGATTAGCCTATTGAACAAGCTGAGTAGGATGTTGATGAGCACGAGCACGGAGCAGAGGGTAAACACTTGTTTGCAGGAGTTTCCATTTTAGGCAATAGCAATGGCCACAGAAGACAAGAGATTAAGTGTGCCTGTGCCTATGTTTTCCACAATTAGACTCAGATATATTCATATTATAAACAAGAAGTGAGCAAGAAATACAGAGTGCTCATCATGGATGCAAGTCAAGATTTACACTGTCATATAGGAAAAAATATAGTGTCTTGGGGCAAATGTTAGAAGTCAAATAAAAAAATGAGTAGTGTGCCTTAGGATCCCTAGGAGAAGGTTTTACTGCACTAGGGAAAAATCAGAGACCATCTGGTTAAAATGGTGCCATAGACAAAGTGCTCCCTACACAAGAATGAGGGTCTTCATTCAGACAAGCATAAAAGGTGAGCACAGCCAGCCTGGTGCCCTGTAATCCCAGAGCAAGAGGGACAGAAACAGACAATTCCTAGAGCTTTCTGGCCATGTGGCTAGCCAAATTGATGGCCTCCTACTTGGTGAGAGAGCCTATCTCAAAAAGAAAGGCAAAGAGCAACCAAAAAAGATCCCAGATGTCAATCTCTGGCTTACACATGAACATTTACCAACACTACACACCAAGTAAGTAAATCAGTAAATCAGAGGCCCCATTGCCACAGAACAATTTCTAGTATCACACTGTAGTCAAAGGAAATGAATTCCAAATTTGAGGTTTAATGTACAGTCTTAGAAACTGAATGGAAACAGAGGGTCTGGTAAACAGAAATTAGAAATGACTTTCATGGAAATGGGGCTATTGTAGAGTGTAGAGCATGCTACACTCTCAGTAGATCACACTGAAGAAGACAAATTGCTTGCAACTAAGACATGAAGCCATTTCTATTTTTAAAACCTTCTTCTTAAATTTATAAAAGTGATAAGAATCAATGCTTTGATATTTCTTGAGTACAGTGTACAATTAAATGTGTACATGCATCTTAACAGTTGTCTGAAATATAAATAACAACTGTGCGAGGACACAACTCAATTTACAATTGATGCTAAGTTAGCTTCGTATATAATTAGAAAACTATATAATTATGAAAAACCACAGTTTGAACAAAAATTATCATGGATAAAAACAAGATGGTGATCTTTTGATCCTACAACTATCTCCAAAATTATCACCTGTATTTTCAAGTGGGCCTGGATCACATGCTAATTGCAGGAAGGGGTGATTTTTGCTTGCTTCTTCATTGTTTTAACTAAGAGGAGCCTGTTCCTGTTTTGTCAAGTTACCAAGCACATATTCTACCTGGCTGGGAGCTGCCAGAAATGTGGGAAGCAACGTGTGTTCCCTGCATAATCCTCATGAAGATGTTTTCACTCTGTTGGTCAAAATAATTTCAAAGTGTTTTCCTTGAAATTGGCTATATGTACTCAAATTATCTTTTATTCGAGTGCTACCTTTTGCTCTAAAAAGGAAGAAGCAAAAGCAACTCTCAAACTAATTAATGGACTCAAGAAAGAACACTTGTGGTGATGCCAGGCTTTTTAAAAGTGGAAAAGAAGTGGGGGGGGGATAAGAGACTTTAATTATCTGAAGTTTGAGCAAACATTCTAATATACCACTGGAATATAACTAAATCATCTTCAGAGTCTTACTTTAATGTCCCAGTTATAAAATAAATAAATATATAAGTGCTAAAATTAATTTACTTGCATCGATGACAAAATCTTTAGTTTTATTCAAAAAGCGGTAGGCATTTGGTTTTCCAGCCACATCTTTGTCATAAGCACGGCTTAGTTCTGTTCCAGGAATCTTATTTTCAAGCAAATTCACAGGGTTGATTAATATCTGAATTTCTGCCACAATATTCGAAAACACTAAAGCTGTAACACAGAAAAACTTAAGTAGAACCAAGAACAATGAAACATTTTACCAACAATCATTCCGTAGGTTCGTGCTCATTAGTGAGTGCAGTTGATGAAAAGGCTGTAACAAAAACCTACCTAGCATTGATTTTCCCTTTAAATGACATTTAGTATATTTTTTTCTGTTGGGCCTTGCATAATGAGTTTTGACTGAAGACCAAGTTATTCTATCTTTAATTTATTTCTTCATTCAATCAGGCTGTTGAACTATTACCAAGTACAATGACTATTCCTGTCCAAAGGAAATTTCACCAATTTCCTCCTTGTTATTGATTATTCAGTGAAGGAATTTTGTGTGTTGACTTAAACTACATTTTAATAGATGGTTTATTACATTTTTATTTGAAACAACACTTCAGTGCAATGTCTTTTCTCATTTTATTTGCTTTATTAACTTCATTATCATGAAAAAAGACTCTGTTTGGCTTTAGAAGTGACTCATTATAGATTCAGAACTCCACACCTCCTCAGCAAAGAGCAAAAATAAAATATTGTTAATCTCACTCTCATACTACGAAATACTACTCAAAGAATAGTATATGAGCATATACAGGATACAAAGAAATAACCTAGTGTGGGAATTCGTCGCAAACTTAAGAAATGCATCATATGATAGTTACATAGTAGATAAATTGTCAAAAGCAAATAGTGCTGCAAAAAAAAGGATACTGGATAATACTGAGTGGAGACCTGCTTGAAAGAACCTAGGGCCAATTTGGTTTCTTCTCCTTGCTCATACATATGTCCATGTATACAAGAATAAGTAAGGAGTCAATCGAGGAATATTAACCGAAACTAAAAGGATCCCAGTACAGATCCCATTTTTTAATACCCACAGTCCCCTAAAGGCAAAAGATCAGCACATGTAAACTCACCTCCACATATTAAGAAAATCCTGAAGATATTCATACTTCAGGATAGCCTCTCCAATGCCCACATCAAGACTTACTAACAAATGTACAACTTCGCCAATTTATACAAATTCAGTCTTCACACAAGTTAAGCCAGTAGGTCAATAAGCTGTTACTCAACCATAATGACAATAGATTTACTCTGCTTATCCGAGTGACTATGTGCAGAGTTAATATTTCAGCTCTTGTGTTTGTCCCAAACAAATCTGCTAAGATTATCTGCAAAGCCAGAATCGTTACATGCCACCCATTTAATTCATACCTTTCCAGTTGATGGGTGGTTTCCTATGGAGAATTTTTGGCAAGAAGTCAGGTGATCTCTTCTTTAATCCTTCTTGACCTAAAAACCCCATGCATTCTTTTGAACCCTGCAGCTGACATTGGCTGTACAATCACCTCTGTAACTGCTGAGTAGTTGCAAGGAGCAATAACAGCCACACTTAGGGAGCTTATCACCCAACAAACAAAGAACAGATAAAAGTAACTGTACCTCCCAGAGGGAAAGTACAGAGTCAACAAAAAAGCATGAAAGTTCAGGTCAGAAGGAAACACTTTTAAAAAGAAAAATCCTCAGAGATAGCACATTTTTTACAGCAAAAGTCTCCTGACATCTTATTAGAAAAAGGATTTATTATTCTTCCCAGTATTTATGTGTTTATGTATTTTTAATTATTTATATGCAGTTTGACATAATTTGGAATTATCTACATGATCTAGAATAAAAGTAAAAGAATTATACTACTTAAGTATTATATTACATTGTCACACATTTATGATCATAAACACATTAAAAATTATGAAAATATGGCACACTAAAATGTTTTCTGTCTCTCAACTATTGCAAATGATATATTTTTAATGTGAATTGCTGTTATTTTGTGATATTAATGTGATAAAAAGTGAAGTAAATAAAAAGCAAATAGTCTTTGTATAAAAATTCATTTCTGTTTAATCCATTACCTATTCAAAGAGAATTTTACTTACTAAACATTTTATTAGGTACATATATTCATGTCATATAGAATACAAAGATAATATAGCTTACTATATGCATTAAAGTACTTACATTGAAAAATTAACAAACATTCCAATTAAAGGTATGATTTTATGTTTAATATATCTTTTCTTTTTAACAATTGTTACATGTAAGCAATTTACCTTGAATATATGATCCCTGAGATCTCCGCTCCCCACTTTGACTTACCCTAAACACTTCCTGTAGATCCCCTTCACCTCATGATTTCTATTCTGTCTTCATAAGTTGCTGAGTTCAGTTAATACTGACTGTTGGAATGCTGCCTGGTGTTGGTGGCTTGATCTTGTGCAGGTAACCATAGCTTCAAGTTTATGAGTGCAGTGGCTATGTCCAGAAGACAGTATGCTGCAGTGTTCTTCCCTGTCAGCCACTTCTTAACATTACTGTCACTCATTCTTCCATAATTCTCTCTGAGACAGTGTTAGGGTAGGAATGATGACACAAATAATCCATTTGGGGCTGATCGCACAATGGCCACTTATTTTCTGCATAAGTGATTGTTATTTTCATTGTTTAATGTTTTTATATATTCATATCTGAGGTTAAAGTTCATATACCTGAGCTAGTAGATGGCTTGGTGGTTAAGAATGCTCATTGTGCAATAATGAGTGCTAGACCTTGGATACCTATGTACATGGCAAGCCAGGTGTCTTCATCTTGATAACTTCAACTCCAAGCAGAGTCCAGAAATTGTGTGATAGTTGGAATTTCCAAGCTTTCAGGCAAGCCTAACAAACAAGAACCCTGGACGAGGGAGAGACTTTATTTCAAAGAATAGGCAGGGGGTGATAAGGAAGCCATATAATGTTCTTCTGGCCACCATTGGCAGACACAGATGTGTATACACACATGTACATTCACACAGATATAAGTAATATTTAAAATTTATATTGTGTGTATATTTGCAAGTTACTACAGTTGGAAAGTGTGCCAAACATGTCTCAGAAGTACAGACATAATGGAAGAAGTGTAGTGTTTGGCACATAGTAAACAAATACTCAAAGATATTGAATAACACTGAATAGCAACAGTTGTAAAACAGTGATAAGGTTTAAATTTTACTTACATATTCCATTCAAAATTCCCCTCCTGATATACGAGAGCATGTCTAGATTTCAAATTAGCTATGATAAACAAGGGAAGGTGGACTTAAAATCATCCCCCTAATTGAGAAGCTTTCTACCATTAATAATGGCTGGAGAAAGGAAATGAGTTTCACTGGTTACATCATACTAACTACAGGGCAAACTCTGTGACCAGGAAGCAGTCAGTCAACACAAAACAGAATCCATGGTTGTTTTGGGTATGCTTTGGTTTTGTATCTCATGAATAATTGCTTTTGTTTGTTTTGGTCATTTTTGTTATATTTTTTATGAGGGGAAGAAAGAGTGAGAGCATGAAATCAGATAGGTAGGGAGTTCAGGAGCACTTGGGAAGATTTGGAGGAGGGGAGAAATATGTCCCAAATATATTGTATGTAAACAATCTAAAAAAAATTTAAAAATAGAAGGATATACATATATATTCAAATATGACTTTCTGAAATAATGAGTTTCTTTATAAAAAATAAGTTGCTTTCTTATTGCTCCTTAAATGACACATATATATTTGAAAAACTGATATAGACACAAGGTATATTATGGAAAATAATAAAAGATGTTTTAAATTCATATATAAGGATTGTTGCTTAATAATAAATAAAGACTTGACATTGTACAGGCATTGAAGAATTAGCTATTTATTCTAATCTTTCTTCTTTTACTGTGATGGTTTTTTTATGTGTGTGTTTCTGCCTTACTTGACACAAATTCTAAGCATGTTGCTAATTTCTCGGAGTGTTTACTGACTTCCTTTGCTTTGGCTCTGGTTCTGGATTCAGATTTGCTGGATGTAATCTGTACGTGCATTATCACTGTTTGAGAACTAGGGGGCAATCCAAGTCCAAGTTTCTCTCCTCTGTGCTATCGGTGCTTATTCATGAACAAACTAAAAAAGTGCCTAGAGAGATTGTTCTCTTCTCACAAGCCTCATCTTGAGGAAAGAGTAATACAGATACCTCGTGCATTTATGGGTTTATGGTCACAGTATAAGTTTCTCCCTGCCTTTGGGCAGTGATAAACTAACTCCAGACTCCAGCATCATAACTGTGGTTACTAGTGTCCTTCTGCTGTGTCTTACTATGTGCCAACTACCTATAAAAATGATCATGGCACTAGAGTCACATTAAAACTTTCTCACTGAAGTTGACTTTTTTCCCAGACTAATGTCCCCTGGCACAAGTTACTTGTCTGTGGTAGAAATTCCATCAGTGGAGGCTATTTGCCTTCCACAGGAACCTAAGATGTTCCAGAGTCCCTGTGTTCAGGCTGCCTCAAAGGGGTCACTGTCTGCACAGGGTAAGGTTCTATTTACTTCATTAGCACTACAGTCCAGCTTCAAGTCTTGTGTTTTACAATTTGTTCTACCCTCTGTGAATGGGCTCTAGTATGCTATTATGCTGCCAGATGTTTAGGTAGTATTGATTAAGACTGTCTGTTCCCACACAGACTTTTGTTATCCTGAGTCTTATATGCAAAAAAGAAGGGCATGTTTTCAGTGTTGTATAAAACCCACTCTAATTTAAGTGGCAGATAAAAACAAACCTATCAAACTGGGCCACCAATCTCTCCGACTGTTGCTTGGCCAGTTTTAGAGCTCTGTCTACATGCACTGGCATTATGGCAGCTGTACTGTTCAAGGGTGGAGGAAAAGAAATGGAAACAGCCCTTGGTCACTGTAATAAACTCTCAGCTAGATCAAGCATGATCCCTAGAGTCTCTAGGAACTGCCCATTTTTTTCAGAGGGGGATAGATGTGTCACATGTCTACTCCAAAGAGAGGAAAAAACCAACTCAGCTAAAACTGGAATAATGTTATCAATGTACAAGTTTCCAAATGAAGTTTTAGAAGCTCTTAAAAGTGTCATTTATGGGCTCTAGTCTTAGTATGAGGGATTTCTTTTTCTATTAGATGTTGAATCTTTTTGTGACAGCCTTGATTAGGAGCCTATACTCTGTTCCTTATCAAGGAGAAATTTCCTCCTGCTTTGAGACTCCAGACTGAAATTACACTTAAGGTTAACAACATTGACAATAATTGGTAATAATTTCTTGAGTTATTGAATAATTACATACAAGTGGCATTTCCATTTTTCTATTCAAGACCCTCAGAACTTCAGAATGATCAGGGTGGTTCTTTGATAATTTAATCAATTTGATAATTCAGGCTTCCACTGACAACTAAGAAGGGTACAGGTAACTCAGCTTGTCTTAGGGCTATAAATACATTGAAACATAGCCATACTTCAACCAGGACATCAAAATTTCTATGGTAAAATAAAATTCATTAATAAATATAACAAAACCATACAAGAATAAGCTAACAACAAATTTGCATATGGCACTAGCAGTGAGCTGAAACTTGACTTATATTAGCTATCAAGGAGCAATTCTTGTAAATGCTTGTATATGAAGTCTTCTATGGGATTTGGGGTGCATTAGCATTAGCACAATTAAGTAAGCTTCTATGTTCATTATCCCACACAGATTCACTTTGACCGAGATACTGAATGACAGTTCTTTATTGATTTCTAACATCTCTACTAATCTTGTGAATTTAGTACCTAACTACACTGGTTGTTAATTCTTTAAAAACAGTGTTATAGGACATCATTATCACTTCTGAAGATTCTATAAGAAACAATGCCCTTTGTGCATGACTCAAGAGTCTGCTTCTAATACATGAGAAAATCTAAGTTCTTAGCTGGAAATCAAGACAATGTCAGAACCTTCATGGGTTTTACCAAGATACCAATGTATTCTTCTAGTCACAAGAACCTTTTGTCTTAGCACAAAACATAAGCTCAGTTCAAAACTTGTAGACATAGTTACAATGTAGTCAGGGATTATGCTAGTTTGGTGAAGTGAAGGCTGTATGTTCTCCTCCATGATCTATGACTTCAATAGTCATCAGTAGTTGGCTAGGTGTCCTTCTTGTATAACAGCTTGTAATTCTGATTAAAGAGCTGGTGGTGAATACCAGTTGATTATTCAATACCTAAGGGTCAGCCCTGAAAACAAACATACAAGTAACAATGTACAAAATGTACAGGATACATACATACATACATACAATATATATATATACATATATATAAACATATCAACATATGTGTGTGTATGAATGGATAAATGGAAAGAGAGAGGGAGGGAAAGAACCAAAATTAATGGGAAAAATCCATAAATTTGAAAGACAAAAAAGTGGATGTATGGGCTTTGGAGGGAGGAAAGAGAAGGGGAAAAGATAAATGATATTATAATCTCAAAACAAATTAAAAGAAAATTTAAATTTAAAAGTAAAATATCAGATGTGTGTCTTGCCTTTATTGTAAAATACTATAACCACCAATATGTGCCAAATTTTCATAGAAGTAGCATAGCAGTAAATATGTAAAGTAACTAAGTCTATAACACTGTTTTATCTATGAGCTTATTGCTTCATCTCCCTTGACATCATTTTTTTTCTTTATAATATATGGTAAGTGAAAACCATGACCTTAGAACTCTTCTGAAGAAAATATGAAGTCATACATAAAATAAGTTAGCACAGTACAGGATATGAAAAAATTACTCCACAAACATTTGCTATTGTTTTGGAGTTACTTATGGTATCTCATTAAATACCTCAAGTTCTATAGAGAAATTTTGTATTCCTTTATAGTGTATGCCCCATGAAATCATGATTTAAATATTTTTTGAAGTAACCTACCCTATTCTAAGTTCTGTTCTATGTCAACAATAGCAGTGAGATTTCTATGTAATTTTACAAAAATTCCATAAAGAATGAACAGCTTTTTATACATGTGTCTGCAGGGACCTCTTATGGATAACTGATAACTGTAGATGGTTGCATGCTTTGGTGCAATCCACCTTCTATACCCACCATTGAATACTTCTAATTTGAAAACCAGATTATGTTACTTTTCTATCAAAATGTTCTTCCTACAAAACTCTCCAAATAACTCAGAATATAGACTTCTGCTCTTGACTCGTCTCTATTTCCAGGCACAGTGCATCCAGTAAAATCTGGGCTTTTCATGTGTGTGTGTGTGTGTGTGTGTGTGTGTGTGTGTGTGTGTGTGTGTATGTGTGTGTGTGCTCAATCACAGATACAGTTCATTTCACAGAAATTCTGCTCTTCTCTCTCCTTACTTTACTGTGAAATTTACTCATCTTTTCAGGAACAAAATCAAACATCATTTTATCCATGAAGCTATTTATGATTTCTACAGTAGCAACATTGTCTTCTTCCTACCATTCATGACAGCACATATAGGAAGTGTGTAATAAGTAGCATACATGAATCTTTATTGTCTAGCATATTTTTCTCCTAGTGTCAGTAAAGAGAAATATTTACTTTCTATTTTCCTTGTCTTTAATGAACAACAAAACTGCTTATTGTGATACTTGAGTTAAATTCTACCTATGGGTTATACATAATTAAAGTCTTATTAAGATCTCATATTGAATTCTCTAACTGCATGGAAATAACATCAAACAAACTATTGCCTCAGTGTTTTTGAAAGTGAACATTTTCTCTTCATGGAACATTTTCATCTTGGATATCCCTGAGTCTTAATTCCTGAAGTCCTTCAGGTTTGACTCATTTTTTCTTATCTTAAGGTTATCTAAGTCATATGATTCTTTCTCCTTGTTTTTCTCTCACTGTCTGATTTTTTTCATAGTACTCACTGTCCTTTAACATATTATGTAATTGTTTAAAGTATGGCATCTGTGGTCTGGTATTAGGTAAACCATTCTACAAAAAAGATATTCACAAAGGTCTCTTTATGAACTGGAAGAAGCCGAGGCTGGTCATTAAAATAATTACTGGGGAAAAAGCTATAGAAAAAGTTTTGACACCCCTTTGCATTCAGTGTCATATATTAAAAATTTATTCAAGAAATTGGTAAGATATTTATTTATGATACTGGAATGTATTCAGCACATAGTTAGATGATAGTTACTAGACAAAGTAGATAGATAGGATGACAATAGGCTTATACTTTGGATTTTTATCTTTATAGTATATTAATATACAGAAACACTTTGTATCACTGTGAACAAAACACTCATGACAACTTCAAAGGAACACATTCATCTATGTCCCAGTCTCAGATCATGTGGCCCCATGCACTCATGAAGAACATTGTGGCCAAGGGAGTATGTGACAGATCAAAGCTCTCATAGCAGGCAAGAAGACACTGTAGGATGAAAAAGGCCAAGGAAAAATATCCCAATCTGAATTGACCCCAGGATCAGAGCTTGAAATCACACCAATCCCTGAGCTTGTCCCTGAGTCAGGCTGCAGAATCTCATCAGTTCCTAAGGTCCTTGAGCATAGAATACCACCACTCCATAAGCATGAAATCCCATGAATCCCCGAGCTTTCCCCACAATCAGACCATTAAAATCCACCAATCCCAAGCCACCCTTGAAAACTCTCTTCCCCCAAGAAATCCTATATAATGTCTGTGCCTTGTTTAGTTTGCTGCTCTTTCTTACCCGAAGAAGCCACCCTTCTGGAGTCTTCCTTCACAATAAATCCCTTGAGTGAGGTTTGTTGTGCAACATTTTCACAGGGGAGCTCACCTATAAAAGCTTTCACTAAAGCCAGAGCACAGAAGAACTCTAACACTTTTGCTGGGGAAACTTTCCCTATATGGAACAGATCTGTAATATTTCACTGGTTCTGAGCAGAGCTGTAACACTTCTCCAGAGCACAGCTGGATCTGAGCAGAGATGTTACACTTCTCCAGGGCACAGAGGAGCAGAGCTGTAACAAATTCACTGGTAAACCTTCTCCTGATGGAGCAGAGTTGTTATATTTTCATTTAAATATTTCCCTGGAGCAGAGCTGTAAGCTGCTACACTTACAATGATTTGTGGTATTCCTTGAGTCTCGACATCCAGCATATCTTGCCTGGGATTCCTCCCATCCATGCTATAATGCTTACACATAACAAGACACAGGTTGTTCTCAAGTTTCTCTTACCATGATAGTAGATAGCTACCTACCTCCTAAAATTTCTGAAACTTCACAAAATAGTGCTACCAGCTGGGGTGAGGAATTCAGCACATGAGCCTAAGAGAGAACTTTCATCCTCAAATGGTAAGACACACATTGTGTTTATTAATGTGGGTTTCTGAAAAGCACTCAACAAGCATATGTTAAAGCATAAAAGTTTCTTAGGATACATCCTTCAGTAACACAGAGATCTAAACTGGAGTTTTATGGATCATCTAGTTGTATACCCCCATGAAATGCTTGATTAAATATTTTTGGAAAAAAACATGTATATTCTGAGCATATGCACCAAGTACAAAAGTATATAAACTCCTTAACATTTTAAATGTGAAGTATTAGTAAGTAAATAAATTATGCCCATGGCCCTACATAAGCCAGAGTCTGTATTGATTGATGTTCATGGCTTGTGTTACCATTGATGGCCAGATAGACGCCCAAGGTCTGGGCTACCAACCACCTAGGGTCATGTTTGTGTCCAAGGGCCAGGCTGCCCATGAGGCCATGCTGATCTGAGTGGTCTGTCCTGCCACCTCAGGCAATGGTGACATCCAGGCCCGTCTGCTGCTGAGGAACATGTCTGGGTCTGCCTGTGGCCATATTGCAACCAGGATCAGTGTTTATGACTAATGTCTATGTTGTCTTTAAAGGCCACATGGAGGCCCAGCCAGGGTCTCAGATGCCATGCATGGCCCTTGGACATCCACGAGGCCAAAGGTGTCATCCAGGACTGAGCTACTGCTGAGGGCCATGTCTTAGTCCATGGTGTGCTGAATGTAGTGTCTATGTCAATGTCTGTGGCCTATATTACCACTGGGAGCCACTGGAACCATGTATGATGAAATCAGAGAGTTTGATTAAGTCTCTTTGAGCCTTTATAAATCCAGATTAGTTGATTCTGTATGTCATCTTGTGATGTCCTTGATACCTCTGGCTCCTACACTCTCCCCGTCTTCAGCAGGAATCCCTGAACTCTAGCTAATGTTTGGCTGTGGGTCTGCATCTCTTTCCAACAGTTACTGGATGGAACCTCTCTGATGACAATCAGGCTAGGCACCAATCTATATGTATAGCAGAATATTGTTAGGCATCCTTATATTAGCATTTTTATTCTTCTACTCATGTTTGAATCTATCCTGAATAACAATCACAGAACTCTGTATATATGACACAGTTGTTTAGCTTGGCCCTCTTGTGGGACTCCTAACAGTGGGAACAGTGGTGCTGTCTCCAACTCTTTCACTGGCTTTTGGGACCCTATTCCTCATAATGGGTCACATTGCCCAGCCTTAATACATGGAAAGGTGCTTACTCTTACTGCTACTTGATATGCCATGTTTGTTGATGTTCATGGGAGACCTGTCCTTTCCTAAACAGAAACAGAGGAGAAGAGGATTAGTGGGTGGAAACAGAGCTGGGGAGGAATAAAGAGGAGAAAGGGGATAGCAAATTGCATTGAGGATGTAAAATAAATTGTAATAAGATTCTTTGTCCTGACTAGTCCTGACACCCTTCAACCCCAAATGAACATACTGGTAACTATATTAGTTATAAAACTGTGAGCTGGTGGGTTGGCTAGCTCAATATTAATTATTAATCAATTTCTATTCATCTTTGTAGTTCCATGTGGTCTTGGCTTACCAGAGAATGCCTGGTGCATCCTCTTCCTGGGCTTTACATGATGACTCTGCCTGTATTTTCCAGAATTCTCCTCATCTCCTAGGCCTGCCTGGCCAATCAGTGTTTTACTCACCAACCAATAAGGAAAACATATACACTGAAGGACATCTACCCTCAATAGATAAACTTATTTTTAAAAAGAAAAAAGAAAGAAAAAGCAAATCATAGGTCCATGCTCAGCCAGCTCCACCTTTCACTGACCCTGAGAAAGTTAGTTCTGCCCTTTGCTGGACACTGCTTCAAGAGAGCTTGCCAAGACTGTCACGGGAAACCTGTTTTCACCCATTCTCTTAGAATGATGGCCCCACTCCTCACCACTTGGGAAGAACTGGACCTGACAGCATAGGCATATGAGAGTTGGCTGCCCTCACCCAGGCCCACATTGAGGCCTTAGGTTGGCTCACCCTAACATCTACCACATCTGACCTGCTAGAGCATGTGAAAAAAAAATGGTCCTGTGGAACTTTATTTAAAGGATCTCCATGACTAGGAGCAGCCATGGGATGTCTGAGAGGAATTTTGGTGAGGGTCCAGTATTGATGGTGTGCTAGAGGCCAGAAGCCTTGAACCAGATCAATGACTCATTGCAATAAACATTTTCAAATAAAGATCTTGGTTCTCAATGTTATTAGATGAATGAAGAGTTGTTGGAGAGATGAGAAAAACAAATTGAAGAGGTTTTATTTTGTTGTTTGCTTCTAATTTTGATTTGACTAATTTTTAAAAATTTTCCATTTGGGGACACTGCAAGGGTGAAAGAAGGATATGGGGGACTGAGATGAGGGGAATTGGGGTTCATGGTGTGAAATTCCCAAAGAATCAATAAAAAATTATGTTTAAATTACATTAATTATATCATCAGCACAAATAAGTACCTTTTCTCCTCTCAATATCTGTTCCTTCGGAATATAATATTTTTAAATTATCTTTAAAAGTCAAAAACTGAGATAAGCATAAGAGTGTATGTTACAAGTAGCCAATTAGTCTGTGCTCTGGAGAAGCTGAGACAAGCAGGGGAATGAATGCTGGGAAGGGAAAGAGGGCCAGCTCTGCTGTCCATTCTGAGACACTGGTGTGTGCCTGAAAAAATATAGAGCTTGGTGAAGAACACAAGCCCTTTGAAGCAAGGGCTTTAGTAACCCCTGGAGGAAATAGCAGTTTATAATTAGTTTTTGAATTATTATTTAATATCACAACTAAGACAGATTCCCATCCATCATATGAATCCTCTCATATGAGATATCAGACTGCATGACTACTTAACAAGAAGCATCCCGTTTCCTGCTGGGTTATGTTTATTTAGGGCCACATAATTTACTTGAACAGGATTAGGAGACCTTTTAGTTATTTACTCAATATTTAGTTTTTCAGTGTATTTTTAATTACCTTTTTTTCTGAGATGTACAAAAATACTAAAAAAAAAAAAGCAACAAAAAAACAAAAAACAAAAAACAAAAAACAAAATACCTGCTAATTTAGCTCTCATAGAAGGAGAATACAGTCTAAGGCTACTCTGTCGTCTTATCTTTCCTTAATATTGTTCATGTTGCATGTTGGCAAGTATGAATTAGGAGGGGAAACAAAGGCCAATAAATTTTTTTTCTTCTCTGCTTTTCTTACATACTCTTTTCAAACTCTCATTATTAAGATCTTGAATTCCTCATGCTACCAATTACTGTGTGGATTATACCTAATTAATGTGTCCCAGAAGAAAGGAAAGTTTGGTGGAATTAAATTGACACAGACATTTATGAAACAACTCAAAGTCAGTCTTACTTGTCCTCAGCATTCTGCAGAGTCTCATTTCAAGGCTTTCCATTCTTTTGGGAGTTTGAAAAGGAAATACTCATCTTTCAATTTACTTCAATTTGGTATTTTACATGACTAGTATGCTATATTTATCAAAAATGTGTTTGCATATTGATATTTTTCTTTCCTGTATCAAATTACAAATGCCTTAAATTCAGAATAATTTTAGTTTCACTTTTTATCATGTGTGCCTTGTACATAATTTACATTTAGTGGATAATAGAATAATGACTGCATGTATAAAGTATATGAATGAATGAGTGTCTGAAGGAAACTATGACTAAACTATTAAATAATGGTTATTAGATCTTAATATGACCAGCCATGAATTCAGCAACCCTTAATTTCTTTACCACCAAGTAATCAAATGGTAAAGGGGATAACATTGAAGCATTACAGAGACAAAACCCATTTTCTTGAAGATAACTGAGTTGACTGATGATAATTAATTGCACATACCAATATAACACCATGCCTCCCTTGTTAAATTCGAAGATTCAGCAATGCGGTTGTCATCCCCACAGGACAGTCATCAGCTCAGGCTAGTGGCATATTCACTAGAAAGCTAGACTACAAGACATGACAGTCTCCACTTTGTTTTCTAACATATACAATGCTCCATTCATTTCCAGTGTGTGAAGTTGAACCTCAATTCAGTAAGTTTTATGAGAGTCTGCCCTGCTACTGTGCTAAAAGTCTCAGTGAACGAAATAGTGGACATTTCAATATAGAGGGAAGGGATGGGAAGTTATGTAAAAATAAGATATGTAGAATAGTAAGAATATGGCTGTTCTTATCTAGAAGGTAAAGAAGTTCTGCAATAAATTAAGTGTACATAGGAATTCTGGGTTCAGAAATCTGAGGCAGAATCTCACTAGAGACTAGAAGCTGCTGAAACTAGAGAAACAGGGACAATAACAATTATAATAATATGGCTCCAATTCTCATGTGTATTGTGATGATTATGTACAATCTATATTGAGGCTCAGTGGAATAAAAAGGATAAGGAGATATCTATACATACATAGGCAATCTTAATAGCCTATGACAAGTTACCGGGACCTACCAGAAGAATGGGGCCTCTAGGAAGAAGGTGATGAAGATTTGAGAAAGTCTGAGACACAGAGGAGCACAAGTGTAGCATTTCCTATATCCAACTCTCAAGGGCACATCCCAGTTGGGCAGAACTGCTTAGCATGAAATTAGGCATCTCACATGTATGTCCTTTCTTGCCTTCAAATGTGCACAGTGGTACATTGCACCTGATCCCAAAAGCTGTAAGGGTAGACATGAGAGTGAGTGGTCTATAGTAATGGGAGATAGTGGTCCACTGCAATATCTTAGGACACAGAAGTTAATATGACTATAAAAGCTATGTATGTAAGTGCCCATAAGACACTTTGAGAAGGATACTTGGAGATTGCTATACAGGTAACTTTGTGATAGAGTGAAGAAAAGACTAGGAGTGCGTCACATTAGATAATTGTCATTATGTTGCATGTGTGCACTCATGCACAATACAATCATCTCATATCACACATGTATGTATGCAATATAAGCATGTATGTCACTGTTTTCTATTTGAAGATCTATATCCACTCTCCTGACTTTTCTGATTAAAACAAGAGGAGCATTGTATTCGCCAATACCAACTTCCCCTTTTCCTTTCTACACTAGAAGACATCTTAGGCCTTTCTGTTTTGTTAGAGTTTTTTCTTCTTTTGTTTTTGTTTTTTTTTTTTTCACTAGGTGTGGCCAATGAGATATGGAAGAAATCACTGTATGAAATTCCCAGCCTAGTACATAAAAAAATTTCCATATGAGCCTACAAATTTTCTGGTGATCAAATGTAGAGGAACCTTCAGAGAACTAGACTGATACAGTCACAGGACCCACAGAACCTTACAAACCTGTATCCCTGGGTGATAATATGAAAAGCTGCCCACCAAACAGAAATGCCTACTCTAAACTTGAGTGAAATAAAATGAATGTCACATCACAGGTATTTGAGGATTACTTAGCATACTAATGTACACACCCAAATATTTTGAAATGTCATCTGCTCACACCTTTTCAACAGATTATATCTCTCTGGGTCTATGAAAAAATGAGGGGGAGGGAAAAACAGCAACAGTCTAGCTGTCTTGCTGGAACCAGACACCACAGCAGACTTTGTTCACAAGTAAGTAGTTACTTGAGCTGTCTCACAACAGTCATTACTTGAGCCTTCTCACTGTCTACCTGAGAAATAGCTGGGGCTCTGTCTTTGTCTGCTCTCCATCTGTGAGAAAGTTGACCTGCTCTCACTTATATTCCAACAGTACTGTTAAAAAATCACTACACACTCACCAGTCTGTACTTTTCTTCCTAAAACAGGGTGCTGACCTCAAAGGAAAACAGGTTTAGGCTACATCTACACGGGTGACCATGTGTGGCATAAAATAGACTTTCCAGCATGCGTTTATTTGGCAATGACTTAAAAGTACAACCAGATGTTTTCATGGAGAATGGTTCTTTTAGCCACAAGTGTTTCCAATTTAAATACATTTGTTTTGACTCTGTTTTGCTGCAGATGGAAAACATCCATTTTCTTTCTTTCCAGTGGGGATAGACAGTGAACATTGGCAAGTCTCATAGAGAATGATTACCAGCATAGACAAAACTTCAGTGAAAGCTCTATTTCCATAAGGAGATTTTTTAAAAGACAACTTTGCATGTTAAATAGGTTGACTCTTTTAAAACAATCTCTTCCCTTTAATTCAGACCCTAAGTCTTACACATCTGTAAGTGTTCGATCTCAAGGACCTATCTCACTCTTCAGTGATAAGTCTAATGGATCCATTTGGAATGACAGCATAGCTTCTGGGCAGGCCATCAATAGCTACTGAAAATAGACACTTAAGATTTTATTGAGAGAGTATTATATGGAAGTGTTTTATCAAATTTACTTGAAAATGGCAAGATGAAAAGTAACAAGAATTTTAAAGAACATTTTGAAAATATAAGAAAAAAATGTTTTCATTCTTCTTTGGGAACAAACAATGTGTACATGGCAAAGTCTAGCAGGATCTTGGCAAGAGTTTACATTTTTGTTTTAAAAACCGAGGAGTTATATTAAAACTCATAAAACACAGAGTTTTCTTCAACCAAATTTTCTTTGATTTTCATTTAAATCTATTATTTGGGAGACAGTTCTAAAAGAGATGTTTAAAATATTTATTCTTTGTCTAAGGATGTTAAAATGAATAAAAAGACCCAGAACTCTACTGATGGCAAAATTGTAATGATTCTTTTCCCTTGGAAGACTGTTCTATCTCTCCCTCTGATGTATGATGCTCCATGATCGGGATTACACAGTAATTAGTTTTAAACTGCAAAGTCTATAAATGGAACTATAAATACTGTACTGTTTATTAATTTTGTTAATGGATTGAAGCAAGAACCATTCTATTTGGACTTCCCTCATTTCCCTCTAAAAGTGCTTCAGGTAAGATGTCATTCTATGTGAAAAGTATTCATAACAACGGCTTTAAGTTTTCCTTTCCATACAGCATTAATCTTTATCAGATATCTTTTGACTACTCTCTTCTGTAATGCATTCTCGGTAATTAAAACAAAAGTCCAGCTTCAAAATTCCATTCTAATACACCCTTCCATCTTTGTTAGCTACTTAGGTATTACCATCCCAATCTTTTTACACGTTTAAAGATATGTATTCATGTAATTGGACTTGCCATACATAGCTGCTGGAAGAAACTCAGGCTTGTCTTAGATCCAGTTACAATGAACACTGTGAGACCCAGGCCCCAGGGCATTGTCTCCAGTGGCTCTCCCAGCTTAATACCACCAGTAAAAGACTGGTTCTTGCCAGACCACAGAGTTGGACAGCATTATCTCAATGTAGTGTAGTCATGGACTGTTTAGATGACCCATTGGAACCAGCTGTTGACTCAGAGAAAAATGAATTAAGGGGCATTTTGTAGAGCATTGTGAAATAGTCTTTGCCATTTTCTCTGCTAATATTTAGAAAAGGCAAAAGCAGTGTTTCTCCATTTAGACTTTCCCTAGATTTGTGTTCTATTTAATTTGTGAATGTTAGTGAAAAGTTGTAGATATTCTTAATTTACTACTACTTGATTTTAATATAATATGCATTCTTGGAGTTTCCAATGAGAGAATAAAACTCTTCGACTTCAGCTAAAGAATACGAGCACATTTTCCTAGCCAGTCTGGTCCCACCACCCCGCTACCACACTGGCCCCAAATAACACGCAGAGACCCTGTATTTGATACAATGCTGGTGGCAAGTTACTATTATTGTTTATGGGCTATCTCTGTCTTAATGATTAACCCATTTCTACTTATCTAAGTATTTCCACGTGGTCATCTTATCTGAGCACAGCGGGCTGGCATCTTGCTTTCTCCATGCTCTACATGTTGACTCTTCCTCACTACTTCCCCTTTCCTCCTTGTCTCCTAGCCCCGCCTATCTTGCTTTCCCATTGGCCAAACAGTGCTTTATTTATTAACCAGTATGAGAAACATATTTACAGAATAACATCTCCCATCAAATTTATGTTACATTTAGTTTAAAAATCTCAAAGACCCTATTTTTCTATAAAGCTTACCATCTTAAAGTTCCTGACAAATGCTATCATTGTTATTAAAAGGTATCATTCCTCCCTTTAAAAAGTTAAAGCATAGTATTTATGGCGTTGCCTATTTGAAATACTACCACAGTATATTTTCTAGTACATACAATTCAAATACATCTCCTATATAACAGCTTTCAACCACACTTTTTACATTTTAAATGTGGAAAAAAAAGTCAGTAAGATCTTAAGATAATCACTAAGTAATTTTTAAAATTATTGTTTCAAAATATATCAAATTTTAAAGCTATGGATAAACAAGCACTCACAACCGATTTTCCAAGTAAAAATTAAAATTTTTAAATTAGAGAATGCAATTATCTTGTTTTCTGGCTTTGCTCAGATCTGCATTTCCACAGTGGTGTGACTTTACTCCAGTAATTCCTCTTTTCTGGCATCATTATTTTATCCTGGATATTTGCTTTGTATCCTTTGGTTTAAGTGCTTTAGATAAGTGTATAAACATAAAATATTCATAAAGTCACTAGCATACCAGTAACTTTTTCTTTCAAAATGGGTGTTGAGCTTTCCATATTTAACAGCACAGAACTAACCTGCTTTCATAAGTACACTTGGACCCTTAAAACTTGAAATTCACAAGCATCCAGTTGATGTCAACAACCTATAGTTAAAACATGGAACTCTATGTGTATCTAAAGCACAGATGTGAAAATCAAGGTACTATGCTCTGATAGAAGGAGAAGGGACCCCGAGCTTTAAGACTTTTAACTAACAGCATTTTATTTTATTATTATTATTTTATTTTACATGGTGCACAACAGGACCTTGCAGACACATCCCCCATGGAGGAATTCTCCCTTAACCTATAGACTGGAGAGAAGTCCTTGTCCCTACTTCAAATGACTTGACAGATTTATATGACCCCACCTGGATGGCATAGCCCTACATGTGGTATGGGGGTCAGGGGATGAGAGGGTCAGGGTGCATGTGGGGGGAAGAGAGGGTAAGAGGGAGAGAGGGAGGGAGAGAGTGAAGGAGGGAGAGAGAGGGAACTGGTATTGACAAAAAGAGGAACATGGTATGTACTCCCTCATATATGGATTTTAGACCTAGAGCAAGGGATCACCAGCCTATAATTCACACCACCAGAGGAACTAGGATACAAGGTATATTCTAAGAGATACATATAAGGTCCCTCACAGAAAGGGGAAGAGACAAGGCCCCAGAGCACATGGGAAGTGGGGGGCAGTGAATGGAAAGAGAACTAGGAGACAGAGAAGGGGAGGAGAGGAAAGCACGTGGGACTAGGAAGATTGAGTCAGGGTAAGAATAGAAGACAGAAGAGAGAGAGAGAGAGAGAGAGAGAGAGAGAGAGAGAGAGAGAGAGAGAGAGAGAGAGAGAGAGAACATAAAAGAGGGAGCCATTATTGGTTTGAAGAGAAAACTGAACCTAAAGAAAGGTCTAGAGACCTACAAGACTGACTCCAACTAACAATTTGAGCAACTGTGGAAAGGCTACCATAAATGCCCTTCCCTGATAGTGAGATCAACAACTAACTTATCCACCATCATGGAGCCCTCATCTAGTACCTGTTGGAAACAGAAGCAAACACCCATAACTAAACACTGAGTGGAACTAGAAACCAGATGCAGAGAGAGAGAAGACAAGATCAGGTTGCAGAAACTAACAGCATTTTGGTGGTGTCATTTTTCTTATGTTGAATTTAGAAAACTGTTGCTGAAATATAGGGTGCAAAAAGACTGAACTGGTGAATGTAACAAACAAAAATTTTCTTGCATATATGACATCATGGACTGATGGGAATCCTTTGGCTCAGCATGTGGTATATGGTGATTAATCATGAACAATCAAATTGGAAGATCTTGATTAGGTAAAACTGAATAACTACAGAAAGTTAAAACATCCTAGAATAATGACATGTTAAATGAATGAAAATCATGGTTCTAAAATCCAGAATATTTGTCCTTGAAATCCATTAATAAGTACTTAGAGCAATTCATTTTGCTCTACAGAGAAATTAAAGTTTTGTCTTTTTCACAATAAAGAATAATTTAAAATTTAATATGTAAATATGTATGAGCCAAGTAGTACAAAATGAGATCTGAACAAAGATTCAAGAGAATAAATGAAGAGTGAAAACTTAAGATAGAAATTAATTGTTTTATGACTGATATTTAAATCACTTATAGCATTATTATTGTAAATTTAATTTTGGAGAAAATGGGAAAAATTAATAATATAGTGAGGAATCCAGAAGTAAATATGCCTTAAGATTTTCATTTCAATTGAGTTCTACTGCACCCTTTCATTCCAATGGAACCCTAAAGAGGCGAACTTGAAATTTTATCAATATTTTTAAAGCCAATGTTCATTAGTCTTATTTTATTTGCACTGGGAGGTTCTAACCTTGGTGAATAATAATTTACTCATAAATATATATTAATTAATAATGAATTTGAGAATTACTAGATTCAAGACAAAGATGGTAAAAGTTAATAATTACCAATGCTTATGAAGCAAATTCCAACATCTTGGCTTAAGATCTAAAAGTTAAATATGGAGCCTGTCCTGACCTGATCTTCAGGCCCTTCACTTGCCTTCTACCTGAAGTGACTATGGGACCAGCCCAGGCCTAATAACCCCTACATCCTTTCCTTGGAACTCCCTGCAGCTCTGCATCTTGACACCCCTTTGACTTTGGCCTGAATAGTCCTATCCTGGCATGCTGGACCATCCAGAGCCTGTCTTACCCTCATCCTTGTCCCTACTGGAACCACAGCATGGGAAAAGTGTTTGGCCAACTCAGGTCCAACACCCTCACCCTCTCCTTGGAACTTCCTCTATCAGCTCTGTTCATACTGGACCAGCCCCATTATGCTGAGCAATCTGGTGCCTGCCTTCATATGACATTTGGGTCCCTTCACCTCCCTTCTTCCTGGGACATTCTGGACCTTGCCTTCCGCACACCAGTGTCTCTGCTGTGGCCTCTGTTTGAGAGACCTCCAAGAGAGCTCAGATCATCCAGAGATACTGACATCAAACACCTGACCCACCTACACCCATCAGGAGAAGAAGGTGGAGAGAGTGAGAGATCCTACCTGCACCAACTGGAAGAAGCAATGGGAAGATAGCAGTACACTCACCAATAGAAAAACCAGTATGACACCACCAGAGTCTAGGTACTCTGCATCAACTAGAACTGAACACGCCAAAGCAGATGAAGCAGAAGGGAATGACCTAAAAAAAAATAGCTTCATGAAAATGATAGAGGACCTCAAAGATGATATGAGAAAATCCCTTGAAGAAATAGATGAAAAAGTAGCAAAAAAGAAAAAAATGGAAGAAATAGAGGAAAACACCAAGCCAAAAAAAAAAAAATGCAATAAATGAACAAATCTCTTAAAGAAAGCAAGCAATTCCAAGATAAAACAATCCAACAGATGGAGGAAAAAATACAAACAGTTCAAGACCTGAAAACTGAAATAGAGACAATAAAGAAAACACAAACAGGGATTTCTGAAATACAAAAGCTGGGTAAATGATCAGAAACTACAGATGCACTCATAACCAGCAGAATACACAAGATAGAAGAGAGAATCTCAGGTGCTGAAAATAAACTGGAAGAAGTAGATTCACTGACCAAAGAAAATCTTAAATCTAATAAATCTTTAACACAAAACATCCAGGAAATGAGGGACACTGTGAAAACACCAAATTTAAGAATAATAGCCATAGAAGAAGGCAAAGAAGCCCAGCTCAAAGGTGCAGAAAACATATTCAACAAAATCATTGAAGAAAACTTTCTGAACCTAAAGAAGGACTTGCCTATAAAAGTACAAGAAGCACACCGAACACCAAATAGACTGGAAAATAATAATAATAATAATAATAATAATAATAATAATAATAATAACACTAAAAATGCAGAATAAAGAAAGAATATTAACAGCAGCAAAGGAAAAATGCCAGGTAACATGTAAAGGCAGACCTTTGAAAATTATACCTGACTTCTCCATGGAAACTATGAAAGCCAGAGGGTCCTGGATAGATGTTCTACAAACACTAAGAATACACGGATGCCAGCCCAAGATATTATACCCAACAAAACTCTCAATCATTTTAAGTGGAGAATATAAGATACTCCTTGACAAAACCAGTTTTCACAATACATATCCAGAAATCCAGCCCTACCAAAAATTCTGGAAGGAAAACGCCAACCCACGGAAGTGAACTACACTCACAATACATAGGCAATAGATAATACCAATTAACCAGAACTCAAAAGAAAAACCTGGACAAATCTATTCACAATACCACAGCCAAAACAAACAAGAATTGGTCCTTAATTTCCCTCAATAGTAATGGTCTCAACTCAACTATAAAAAGACAAAGGCTAACAGAATGGAAATGATGACAGAACCCATCCTTCTGCTGTCAACAACAAACATTACATCAGAATAAAGGTTTGGAAAGATATCTTCCAATCAAATTGACCCAAGAAGCAAGCAGGTGTAGCTATCCCATTATCTAACAAGTTAGACTTCGACCAAAATCAATCAAAAGAGATGAAGGTCAATTTATAATCATTACAGAAAAAAAAACCATCAGTACAAAGTCTCAATTCTAAACATCTTTGCCCCAAATGCAAAGGCACACTTAATCATAAAAGAAGCATTACTAAAACTCAAATCTCACATAAAACCCCACACACTTATAGTAGGATATTTCAACACCCCAGTCTCAACACTAGACAGGTCCACCAGACAGAAGCTTAACAAAGAAATAATAGAAATAACAGAAGTTATAACCCAATTGTGTTTAACTGACTTTTATAGAACATTCCATTCAAACACAAAAAATATACCTTCTTTCCAGCTCCACATGGAAACTTCTCTAAAATCAACCACATACTCTGCTATAGTGAACCTCAATTGGCACAAAAAAGTTGGAATAACCCTCTGTTTCTTATCAGACTACCATGCTTTAAAGTTAGAATTCAACAACACAAATTACAGAAAACTACAAAGTGGTGGAATTGAATAATGTGCAGTTGCCCCATTACTGGGTCAAAGAAGAAATAAAGAAAGAAATTAAAGACTTCCTAGAATTCAAAATGAATGAAGATACAACATATTCAAACTTATGGGAAACTATAAAAGCAGTGCTAAGAGGAAAGTTCATTGCACTAAGTTCCCATATGAAGAAAACAAAGGATAGTCACAGAAAATTAACAGGACAACTGAACAACCTAGAATAAAAAGAAGCAAACTTACCCTGGAGGATTAGATGCCAGGAAATAATCAATTTGAGGGTTGAAATCAGTAAAGTAGAAACTAGGAAAACAATATAAAGAATCAATGCAACAAAGAGTTGGTTCTCTTTGATAAAATCAACAAAATAGACAAACCTTTATCCAAACAAAACAAAAAGCAGAGCAAGAACATGCAATGAAAAGGAGGAAATAACAACACAAACTAAAGAAATCCAGACAATTTTCAGGTCATGCTTTGCAAACACAAAATTTAAAAAAAAAATCAAAGGAAATAGACAAATTTCTAGATAGCTATCACTTACCAACATTAAATCAAGAACAGATAAGCAATTTAAATAGACATTTAACTCTTAATGAAATAGAAGCAGTCATTAAAAGCCTCCCAAACAAAAAAACCCAGGGCAAGATGGGATCAGTGCAGAATTCTACCAGAAATTTAAAAAAAGAGCTAATACCAATACTCCTCAAATTGTTCCACACAATAGAAGCAGAAGGTGCATTGCCAAACTGTTTTAATGAGGCACATTACTGTAGTACACAAGCCCCACAAAGATACAACTAAGAAAGGAAATTACAGACCAATATCCTTAATGGACATTAATGTAAAAAATACTCATTAGACTACTGGCAAATCTAAGCCAAGAACACATCAGCGAAATCATGCACCATAACCAAGTAGGTTTTATCCCAGTGATGCAGGCATGGTTCAACACTCAAAATGTCCTCAGTGTAAGCCACCATATGAACAAACTGAAAAAGAAAAACCCACATGACCATCTCACTAGATGCTCAAAAAGCCTGTGACAAAATCCAACACCTTTTCATGATAAAGGTCCTGGAGAGATCAGGGATAAAAGTAACCTAAACATAATAGCAGTAACATACAACAAACCAGCAGCCTACATAAAACTAAAAGGAGAGAAACTTAAGGTGATTCCTCTAAAATTAGGAACAAGAAAAGGCCATCCACTCTCTCCATATCTCTTCAATATTGTACTTGAAGTTCTAGCTAGAACAATAAGGCAACAAAAGGAGATCAAGGGGATACAAATTGGAAAAGAAGAAGTCAAACTTTCACTATTTGCAGATGATATGATAATTTACATAAGTGACCAAAAAAAAAAAAAACTATACCAGGCAATTCCTACAGCTGAATAACATCTTCAGCAAAGTGTCAGGATACAATATTAACTCAAAAAAAAAAATCATTAGCCCTACTACATACAGAAAACAAAGGTGCTAAGAAAGATATAAGAGAAACATCACCCTTTACAATCGTCACAAACAACATAAAATATCTTGGGGTAAAACTAACCAAACAAGTGAAAAACCTACACAGCAAGAACTTTATTTCTTTAAAGAAAGACATTAAAGAAAATACCAGAAAATGGACAGATCTCTCATGCTCTTGGATAGGTAGGTAAACATAGTATAAAAATGGCCAAAAGCAATCTACAGAGTCAATGACATCTCCACCAAAATCCCAGCATAATTCTTCACTGACATTGAAAGAATAATACTCAACTTTTTGTGGAAAAACAAAACACCCAGGATATCCAAAACAACCCTGTACAATAACAGAACTTTGGAGGCATCACCATCCAAAGTATAGTAGAGTAACTTCAAACTCTAGTATAGAGCTATAGTCCTGAAAACAGCTTGGCATTGGCATAAAAATAGGCAGGTAGACCAATGAAATGGAACAAAAATCCTGATATTAACCCATACACCTATGAACTCCTGATGTTTGTCAAAATGGCAAAAATTATAAAATGGAAGGAGGAAAGCATCTTCAACAAATAGTGCTGGCATAACTAGAAGCTGCTGTGTAGAAGACAGCAGATAGATCAATGTCTGTTGTCAGGCACAAAACGTAAGTCCATATGGATTAAAGACCTCAACATAAGCCCAGGCACACTGAACCTCTTAGAAGAGAAAGTGGGAGGTACCCTTAAATAAATTTGTAAAGGAGACCTCTTCCTGAGCATAACTCCAGTAGCACAGACACTGAGATCGACAATTAATAAATGGGACTTCCTCAAACTGAGAAGCTTCTGTAGGTCAAAGGACATAATAAACAATACAAATCAGCAGCTCACAGAATGGGGAAAATGTCTTCATCAACCCCACATCTGATCTACAAAATATAAATTAAAAGATAAATAAATAAATAAATAAATAAATAAAACTCAAGAAACTAGTCAACAAAATACTAAATAACACAATTAAAAAGTGGGGTACAGAACTGAATAGAAAATTCTCAATAGAGGAATCTGAAATGGCCAAAAGACACTTAAGAAAGTGCTCAACATCCTTGGTCATTCAGGAAATGCAAGCAACTCAGATATACCATCATACTCCTGTCAGAATGGCTAAAATCAGATACACCAATGACAGCTTATGCTGGAAAGCATGTGGAGAAATGAGAACATTCCTCCACTGCTGCTGTGAGTGCAAATTTGTACAGCCATTTTGGAGATCAGTATGATGGTTCTTCAAGAAAATGTGAATCAGTCTACCACAGGATCTGGCAATTCCACTCTTACGCATATACCCAAAATGTGCACAGCCATTCAACAGAGACATCTGTGTTCATATATGTTCATAGCATCATTATTTGTAATAGCAAGAACCTGGAAGCAGCCTAGATGCCCTACAATCGAAGAATGGATTAAAAAAAAAAAAAGATATGGCACATTTACACAATGGAGTATGACTCAATGGAAAAAAGTCAATAGAAACTTGAAATTCACAGGCAAACAGATGGAACTAGAAGAAACCATCCTGAGTGAGGTAACCCAGTCACAAAAATATGAATATGATATGTACTCACTCATATATGTATTATAGACATAGAGCAAAGGATCACCAGCCTATAATTCACACTGCCAGAGAAGCTAGGATACAAAGAGACCCCTAAGGATGTCATACAAGGTCCCTCACAGAAGGGGAAAGGGACAAGATCTCCTGACCATATTGGGAGTGGGGAGAGGCAGCAGGGAATTGAGTATGAGTTAGGAGAAAGAGAAGGGAAAATGAGAAGTAGAGAGGAAATGTGAGGGACCAGGAAGATTGAGTCAGGGAACAAATAAACAAGAGCAATAAAAGAGATATAACATAATAGAGGGAGCCATTATAGGTTTGAAGAGAAAACTAGCACTAGAAAAATGTTCAGACACCTACAAGGATGATCCCAACTAACAGCCTGAGCAATAGTGGAGAGGCTACCTTAAATGCCCTCCCCTGATAATGAGATTGATAACTAGTTTATATGCCATCCTAGAGCTCTCATCTAATAGCTGATGGAAACAGAAGCAGCAACCCCGCCCCCCCCCAGGTAAACACTGAGCCAAACTCCCTGAATACAGTTGCAGAGAGGGAAGAGTGATGAGCAAAGGGGTCATGACCAGCCTAAAGTAACCCACAAAGACAGCTGACCTGAACAAGAGGAAGCTTATGGACACAAGACTGATAGCTGGGAAACAGCATAAGACCGACCCAGACCTCCTTAATTTAGAAGGCTTGGGCAGTCCACTCTGACAGTGGAACCAGGAGGTATCCCTTGTGCAGGAAAGGACTTCAGGAGCACATTCCCCATGGAAGGATTCTCCCTTAGCCTAGAGACAGGAGGGAAGGCCTATTCCCCACCCAAAATGACTTGACTACTTTGATGATCCCTCCTGTAAGGCCTCGTTCTCCCTTGAGTGGGTAGAAAATGCAATGGGATGGGATTTGGGGGCCAGGGGACGATGGGAGGGAGAGGAAACTGGGATCAATATGTAAAATAAGAAAAAATAATAAAATCCTAAAAAAAAAGATTTGAAAGTTAACCTGAACTTAATGTCCAATTTACATAAATGACAATATTGCATCCTTAAAATCACTAAAACTGGTGAAAAAGAAAAATTTAATGACAAACTGGAGAGGTGTAGCTTAAAATATGACAGAATGTGTCATGATCATAGTTTCTATGTTTAGGGTAAATTATTTGAATTATGTGAGCCTAAGTCTCTTCTTCTATAGCAGAGCTGGTAAATATTATATGAAGTAAGGGTGAGAATTTATGCAAAGTTCTCACTGTAGAGCTAGGGAAATAGTAAATATTTAACAAAGGCTAAATCCTCTTCACAACTATATAAAAACTTTTTTCAATTTTTGAGCACACATATGTACTATGCAATACTGCCACAAAAATATAGAACACCCAGATGCAGTAACTGCCCTTCCTTCTAAATTAATGCCATACTTTCTAAGTCCATAGAATGTGGCTTGTCATCTGAGCCCTTCAGTCATATTCAGTCATTTTGCAGATGCTGAATGACCAGTTATAAGGACTATCAACACAAGTTTGTGTCTATGTTTACATGGGGCTTTGTAATCTTGTTAGTACTCTGTTAGAAATGGAACACAGCACTCAACACGATAATAAGCTTGAAAACAATTATCCCACACATTAAACTCACATGTGTTTCTCTAAATATACAAAGAAGACAAACCTTTTTCTCAGTAAAGAGAATTATGGTTTAAAAGCTTTTAATTTGGTGTTGAGGATTATATGGCAGTACCATTCACAATGAGAAAAAAAGGAAGGCACAATCAACAACCAGAGTAGATTAATGAAAGGAACTACCTTGACCTATTGCCCTACATGTGGCAATGCCATTAAAGAAAATAAAAATTGCTGGGAATCATCAGAAAGTATATTTTTAAAAACTCACATTTTGATTATTGATTTTTTTAAGAGTCTATGGACTTACACTAGATGCCATTTGAATTATTTTATTTTGGGTTGTAAATAGGTTTTAAATTCATGTTTTAAAGTTATGTTTAGCTCCAAACAATACAAGTTTGTGAGTATAAGACAATTCTACTATAGTAATCTACTTCAAATCAATCAAAATTCAGTGGTAACCTTTCAATTTTACCCATGTGTCCAGCAGTGCTGAAATTCAAATAGGCTTCCATCAGAATCCTTCCATCTCAGTACAATCGAGAAGACCCAAAAGGCTACAAGGGACTTTTCCATGTTTATAGCTAGGAGAATCTGCAAGTTCATTTACTCACACTTCTAAGGATATGCATAATCTAAGAATGGTTCATCTGCAACTGTCAACCAAAGTGTTTCACGTGCCCTCTTAATATGGCTTGAGTACTCTTAGGTGTATGCATAGACATGTAACATTATGACCTAGGAATCCGTAATCCAGTGGCAATTTCTCTATGGAACAAAGTACGTCATCTGTTATGAGGGTCTTAGAAATATTATAGCCTTATTTCTACCATATTATATTAGTCAAAGCATTCTAACACACTCTGATAAAAGAAAAAAGAACCAAACAACAGCTTCTTAGAAACTATCAATACACTGACAACACATTTTTAACTATGTGATTATGCCTCCTACTCACACATATTTTATATTTATAATCAACAAAGTAGCTTATCTCTCCCAGGGCTGCACAATGACAGTACACAATGAAGTATAAAATTATTTAAATAGATACCAATGAAGCTCCCCAATATTTTTGCCCACCATCTCTCATCTCACACTCAGTAGTGAGATATGAACAATCATGGGCTCCTAAAATAATTCTGTAACCACTCAGGTCACAGTCAATTTATTGTTGTTCTTAATGCCTATAATATAGGGGTCTTATTCAGAAAGTCCTTTCCTGGACCAATGAATTCACTTATCCCTTATTTTCTACCCCACCAGCTTCAGAGTACTTGGATTAATGTTGAGATGCTTGATGCATTTGGAGTGCAGTTTTCTGCAGGCTAGGAGATAAGAATCTGATTACATTTTCTACATGCAGCTATCCAGTTTTACTAACATTTGTTGAAGATGCTATAATTTCTCCAATGTATAGTATTGGCCACTTTGTAAAAATCAAGTGGATGTAGGATTGTGAGCTTATATGTTTGTTTTCAGTTTTATTCTGTCAATCGTCTGTGCTTATAATAGGCTCTTGTTGTTTTCTTTCCTTTTCTTTTCTTTTCTCTTTCTTTCTTTCTTTCTTTCTTCCTTTCTTCTTTCTTTTGTTTTTATATAGCTCCTTAGCATAACTTTAAATCTGGGATGGGAATACATTCCTCATATTTTTATTGTTAAGGATTAGTTTAGCTCTTCTGGATCCTTCCTGTTTCCATATGAAATTTAAGATTGCTTTTTCAGTTTCTGTGAACAACTGTGTTGGAATTTTGATTGGGATTGTGTTGTATCTGTACACAGCTTTTGGGAGGAATGACCATATTCACAATATTCATTCTACCAACCCGTGAGTATAAGAGGCTTTTCCATATTCTGGAATCTTCTTCAATTTATTTTTTTCAATATCTTACATTTTTATTATACAAATTCTTCATTTTCCTGGTTGGATATATTCCTAGATACTTTGGAGCATGATCTACTCTGCAACATGATATTGTCCTCAGTATCTTTGTCATTTATTTATACTAAGGTTACTGATTTCCTCATGTTAATTTTATTTCCTGGCAATTGAACACGTGTTTATTAGTTCAACAATTTTCTTGTGCATCTTTTTGGACTTTTAAACATAGAATTATACCATCTATAAATAAGGACATGTTGACTTCTTACTCTCTTATTTGTGTCTTCTTTAATCTCCATCACTTCTATTACTGTTCTAGCTGATATTACAAATACTATGCTGAGAAGTGTGACTAATTTTGTTTTGGTGCCAATAACTTAATTACTGATAATATAGCATCTGCACTATGAACAAAAATGTCTATTATTGAAAAGGCAAATAACACCTCAGAATCATGAAAAACATTTACATCATACCCTTTAAATGGTTCTTAAGCACCTCAAATGTTCCATAGATCACATTTTATAATCCATTGATAATCATTATGTGTAACCTATCAACCACTTGCTAGGGAAAAATAAGCAATCAACACAAAGTAAAAGTTAGGTGCTAAATAAACATTTTATTACAAAAGAAAAAAACACTGTTGTTTGGCTAACACATTATGAAAATTCATTAATGTCATTAGTCTACATGCAGTTTTAAATTAAAATCATAGCAAAATTCTATTTTTTCACATCTAAAGATTAAAAATTGAATATGACATTAAAATCATTGAAAATATATAAAACATCTTGTGTTTTGAAAAATTTATTTGAATTTTGTATAAAGTCAAAGATGCATTTACATGTGTACCAACAATTCATATCTGGATGTTTATATAATACAAACATTGTACAAATTTCTATACTGTAATGCCTCAGTGTTCTTATTCAGTATATGTATAAACTGACAACCCAAATATCTGCTAACAGAAAGTTATGTTGTAATAAATTAATTTAAAGAAACAATATTAAGCAATTAAAAGGAATATTATGTTTTTATTACATGTCATGCACACTCACTTTATAAAAAATGTTCTCCATATGTATTTGAGCACATGGTCCCCCAGTTGTTGGTGATATTTTGGAGGGTTATAAGATCTTCATGTGGTCAAACCTTCTAGGAGGAAGTACATCACTGAGGAGAGCTTTGATAGTTTTATGCTTTTCCAACTTCCAGTTGTTTCTCTCTGTTTCCTGTGTTTGGTTGAGATATGCTATGCCAGCTTTCCACTTTTGGGGTCATGATTTCCCCAATATGGACTCTTTCTGAAACTGAAATCCAAAATAATCTCTTCTGTCTTAAGTTGCTATCAGTCATAGTGTTCATCACAACAAACAGCAAATTAGAACACTCACTAATAAATGAAAATTAATTTTTAAGGTTAATTGTGATCACACACACACACACACATATATGTGCATATATAAAGCTAGAGATGTATATTATTATTTGTACGTATGTTTTCAGGGTTGACCACTTGATATTGGATAACCAACTAGTGTGCTCTTCCCTGGGGAAGAGTATTTCTTCTGCTCTCAGCATTCCTTGGTTCACTGTAGCAATAATTAGTAATAATTTAAAAGAGAGCAAGGAAAATATATATGGAAGGGTCTGGAGGGAGGACAGGGGAAAATGATGTAATTATGTTTTAATCTCAAAATATACAAGCAATAATATTTATGTTAATTGCAGTCCTCTAAATTAACATGGTTGTAAACTGAAAGTTTTAAGGGGTCCTGGTAAGTTCTGTCTCAAAGCCATGAGAATGAGGAAAGGCTCCAGCACTTAAAAGGTCTGACAAAGAAACCAACAAATCCTCATACAGACAGTGAAAGTTCTAAAACTTTCATTAAAATGAAAACTACAAAAAAAGCAAAGACAATATTTAAGGGCAAGAATTGTGGGATTGATATATTGTTCATCAAGTATGACTATAAAGCTGTAGTAAGTCTTGAATAACTGCTTCAACATTATTTGCTAAGACAACACAGTTATAGGAGCTAGGAATAGAAGCACGGAGAACAGTGGGGAAAGATGGCCTTTTCAATGGCTAACATGACAGTGAAATAATGAGACAAGGTACATTCATATAAGGAGATGAAATGGAACATAAGACACTCAGTGTTCAGAGCTTACAACATCAATAGTAATTTCCATTTCACACTGTGACTCAAGACAACCACTCCATTTCCTTGTGTAAAATATTTTTTTTTGTATCAAACAATTGCCTAAATACAATTACCAAACAATGTCCCTTTCCAAGTACCTACCTACATAGCACATTTACTTTAAATTATTCTACTATTTACTTTAAATTATTCTACTAATTTATACCCACAGTTCAAGGGTAAAAACAGATTTTAAAAGCACCCTTTGATATTAACACAAATGTAGTGAAGTTTAGCAAAAGTTCTGTTATTTTAGAAAACATCTCATAAAAATCATTTATAATAGCAAAACAAAATTATACTATGTTAAAATGGACCAACAAGAAGGCTTGGTGGGTAAAAGTATGTGTTACCCTATCTGACCACATGAATGAAATGTTTAGGACCAACAGGGTGGAAGGAGAGGAAAAGTCCTGTAAGTTCTCCTCTTTGGTTAAACACATAAAAATAAGCAAGTAAATGTTTTAAAAATATTTGTAAAAATTAATTCTTTAAGTAAAGGATAGACTATGTTCATTTAGTAATAATATGTTACTTTATACACATAGGTACTATATTTATGTATATATATTATCATTTTATCAAAGTATGAAAAATATTTAATGACCTCCATGATTTCATACATTTGGAGGATATTTTACAGCTGTCTTCATTAGTGTATCAGCCGTTTTTCAAGTACAATTATTTTTTTATTTTATCGATCTTTTTCTTTTTCACCTTTTTTTATTTAAAATTGAAACAAGGTTGTTTTACATGTCAATCCCAGTTCCCTCACCCTCCCATCCTTCCCTATCATCCCCACCAAAGCCCAGCCCATCCATTTTCTGCTCCCCAGAGAGGGTGTGGCCTTCCATGAGGAGTCTTCAAAGTCTGTCATATCTTTTGGGGCAGGGCCTAGGTCCTCTCCCATGTGTCTATGGGATGGGCTCCCAAAGTCCATTCATATAATAGGAATAAATACTGAGCCATTACTAGATACCCCATAAATTGGCCAGTCCTCTAACTAACACCTACGTTCACAGGATCCACGATCCACGTGGGCTGGTTTCCCAGCAATCAGACTGGGGTGCATAAGCTCCCCCTTATACAGGTAGCTGATTGTGTGGGTTTCTGCAGCCTGGTCTTGACCCCTTTGCTCATCACTCCTCCCTCTCTCCAACTGGATTCCAGGCTGTGGGTGCCTGCTTCTGCTTCCCTCAGCTACTAGATGAAGGCTCTATGGAAGGGTATTAAAGATAGCTTCTCCACTATTGTTTATATTGTTAGTTGAGTTCATCCCTGTAGATCACTGGGAATTTTCCTAGAGCCAGATTTCTCCTTAAACCTATAATGGCTCCCTCTATTATGGTATCTCTTTTCTTGGTTTCCTCTACACTTTCCCTGTCTCCATCTTCCTGTTCCCTCATGCCAGCCTCTCCCCTCCTTTTCTTCTTTTCTCTTCCTCCTAACTCCCTCTCCCCTCTCGCCATGCTCCCAATTTGTTCAGGAGATTTTGTCTCTTTCTCCATCTCTGGGGGACTATGCATGTCTCTCTTAGCTTCCTCCTTGTTTCTTAGCTTTTCTGGCAGTTTGAATTGCTGGCTGGTGATCCTTTGCTCTATGTCTAAAATCCAAATATGAGTGAGTCCATACTGTGTTTGTCTTTTTGTGACTGGGTTACCTCACTTAAGATAATTTCTTCTAGTTCTATCCATTTCTCTGCAAATTTCAGGATTACATTTTGTTTTTTCGGCTGAGTAGTATTCCACTGTGTAATTATGCCACATCTTCTGTATCCATTCTTCATTTGTGGGGCATCTAGGTTGCTTCCAGATTCTGGCTATTACAAACAATGCTGCTATGAACATAGTTGAACAGATGTCCTTGTTGTAAGAATGTGCATCCTTTGGGTATATGCCTAAGAATGGAATTATTGTTTCTTGAGGTAGATTAATTCCCATTTTCCTGAGGAACCACTATACTATTTGCAAAGTGGCTGTACAAGTGTGCACTCCCACCAGCAGTGGAGGAGTGTGCCCTTTTCTCCACATCCTCTCCAGCATAAACTGTCTTTGGTGGCTTTGATTTTTTCAATTCTGACAGGAGTAAGATGGTATCTCAGAGTTGTTTTGATTTGCATTTCCCTGATGGCTAAGGATATCGAGCACTTTCTTAAGTGTCTTTTAGCCACTTTGGACTTCTCTATAGCAATTATCTATTTAGTTCTGTACCTCACTTTTTAATTGGGTTATTTTGTGTTTTGGTAACTAGCTTCTTGAGTTCTTTGTGCATTTTGGAAATCAGCCCTCTGTCAGATGTGGGATTGGTGAATATCTTTTCACATTCTGTGGACTCCCATTTTGTCTTGTTGGCTTATAGAATCTCCTCAGTTTCAGGAGGTCTCATTTATTAATTGTCTATCTCAGTGTCTGTGCTACTGATGTTATGTTCAGGAAGTGGTCTCCTGTACCAATTCCTTCAAGGGTACCTCCCACTTTCTCTTCTAAGTTCAGTGTGGCTAGGTTTATGTTGAGATCTTTGATCTATTTGCACTTAAGTTTTGTGCATGGTTCTATCTGCAGTCTTACTCACCAGCATCCAGTTATGCCTGCACCATCTGTTAAAGACGCTTTCTTTTTTCCATTGTATAAATTTAGCTCCTTTGTCAAAAATGAGGTGTTCATGGGTATTTGGGTTAATATCAAGGTGAGTTTGCTTCTTTTTGTTCTAGCACTTTCAATTATGCTGTGTATTCTCAAATATGACTATTTTCCAGTTTCTTCATGTGGGCATTTAGGGCTATGAACTTTCCTCTTAGCACTGCTTTCAAAGTGTCACATAAGTTTGGGTATCTTGTCTCTTCATTGTAATTGATTCTAGAAAGTTTTTAATTTCTTTTTTATTTCTTTGACCCAGGAATGGTGCAATTGCACAATGTTCAATTTCCATGAGTTTGTAGGTTTTCTGAAATTAGTATTATTGTTGAATTCTAACTTTAAAGCATGATGGTCTGATAAGATCCAATTTTTTTGTACCTACTGAGGTTTACTATATTGCTGAGTAAGTGTCAATTTTTGAGAACGTTCCATGTGGCATTGAGAAGAAAGTATTTTGTGTGTGTGTGTCTGTGTGTGTGTGTGTGTTTGTATTTGCATAGAAGGTTCTATAAATGTCTGTTAAACTCAATTGGGTCATACCTTCTGTTAGTTCCTTTGTTTCTTTGTTAAGCTTTTGTCTGGTGGACCTGTCTAGTGTTGAGAGTGGGGTGTTGAAATCTCCCACTGTAAGTGTGTGAGGTTTTCTGTGAGATTTGAATTTTAGTAATGGTTTTTTTTAATGTGTGTGCCTTTGTATTTGGGGAATAGATGTTCAGAATTGAAACTTCATCTTGATGAATTTCTCCTGTGATGAATAAGAAATGACATTATTCATCTTTTTTGATTGATTTTAGTATAAAGTCTAATTTGTTAGATTTAAGTATGGCTATACCTGCTTGTTTCTTGGGTCCATTTGATTAGAAAGTATTTTCCCAACCCTTAACTCTGAGGTGACATCTCTCTTTGAAGTTGAGGTATGTTTCTTATATGCATCAGAAAGATGCATTCTGTCTCTGTATTGATTCTTTTAACTGTGTCTTTTTATAGGAGAGTTAAGACCATTAATATTGAGGGATATTAATAACCATTGATTATTAATTCTTTTGTGGTTTGGATTTGTTGGTGGTGATGGTATTCTGTGTGTATAACCCCACCCCATTTTTCTTATAGCTGTTGGTAAAGTGTGATTATCTATTGCCTATGTTTGTGTCGGTATAGGTAATTTCCTTGTGTTGGAGTTTTTCTTCCAGAACTTTTTGTACAGCTGGATTAGTTGATGTGTATTATTTAAATCTAGTTTTTGTCATGGAATATCTTGGTTTTTCCATCAATAGTAATTGAAAGCTTCCTGGGTATAGTAAGTCTGGGCTGCCATCCGTGATCTCTTAGTGTTGGCAGAATATCTATCCAGCACCTGCTGGCCTTCAGAGTTTCCATGGAGAAGTCTGGTGTAATTCTGATAGGTTTGCCTTCATATGTTGTTTGTCCCTTTTCTTTTGCTGTTCTTAATATTCTTTCTTTATTCTGTAAGTTTGGTATTTTGTTTATTATGTGGCGAGAGGACTTTCTTTTGTGGTTTACTCTATTTGGGGTTTGTAAGTTTCTTGTACTTTCCTTGGCATACCTTTCTTTAGGTTGGGAAAATTTTCTTCTATGATTTTGTTGAATATATTTTCTGCACCTTTTAGTTGTGTTTGTTTACCTTCTTCTATACCTATTATTCTTAGGTTTGGCCTTTTCACAATCCCCATATTTCCTGCATATTTTGTGTCAGGAATTTGTTGGATTTAAGATTTTCTTTGGTCGATGAATCTATTTCTCCTAGTGTATCTTCAATGCATGAGATTCTCTCTTCCATCTCTTTTATTCTGTTGGTTATGCTTGCATCTGTAGTTCCTGGTCATTTGCCTAACTTTTCTATTTCCAGCATTCCCTCAGACTGTGTAATTTTTCCCTCTATTTTAGCTTTCAAACCTTGCACTATTTGACTTGTGTCTAATTTTTGTTTGTCTTTTCCTCTGCTTCTTGAATTTTGTCTTCCAGTCTTATAAGGGATTTTCTCATTACCTCTTTGAGGGTCTCAATCATTGTCATAAAGTTGTTTTCAGGGTCATTCTTTCTGCTTCATCTATGTTGGGATGTTCTGATCTTGCTGGTGTGGCATCCCTAGATTTTGAGGTGTCATATTGTTCTTTCTGTGCTAACTGTATTCTTCTTCCAGTGAGTACTGGTAGGTTCTCTCCCTCTTTTGGTGGGTATGGGACCAAGGTTCTCTGCCTATGGGTGCAAGCAGGTCCAACAGTCCAATGGCTGTCCTTAACCAGAGGGTAGTGGTGGGACTCCTCCTGTGGTTAGAGGCTGGACCAGGACACTGGCAGATTACAGGTGGGCCAGTCCTAGGGAGGGCTCCCCTGAAAGTAGTCCTCAGTCCTCAGTCCTCGGGATGCTCTGAGCAGGGCACCAGCTCAATATAATTTTAATATTTGATTATCATCATTAGGAAATGAATAACACCTTTACATCATAGATCATAAATACCAGCTTCATTTCCTCTTCATTAATCCTAATTTTCATTTTTAATCAGAGGTAGAGATGAAAAGGTATAGTAAAGTTTTCATCATTTTTATGAGGTAAATATTTTTGTATCCTGTAGCCATTCTGTTATCTGAATGAATAAAATTGTGCAATATTTTTCCCCACAAATTCAACTTCAGGATGGTTGAAGAAACTGGTCTCTTTCAAAAGCATTGACAACAGAGGAACTATTTCTAGAACATAACCCGAGACAACCAAGGAATGTCCCAAACATGTTCAAATCCTAATCAAGAAGTCAGGCAGAATAATCTGAGGTCTTTGAAGAAAAACAATGAAGAAAGGAGAATAAATAAGTGTCCTTCTTACTTTGTACTATGAGCTGCATATTGTTATCAATGTCATTATAAATACGTGTGTGTGCGTGTGTGTGCGTGTGTGTGTGTGTGTGTGTGTGTGTGTGTGTGTGTGTGTGTGTGTTCATTGCTAGAATTAAACACTGAATGGCTGTCATGCAACAATGAGTGATTTAGGCAATGTAAGCACAAGTCCAGGTGTGACCAAAGCTAGTGGAATTCTGATTCTTCATATATGCACCAGTCACCAAAAGTGACTTACAGGTCTTAATGCTATAATCACAACAACATTATCATTAACATTATCATTTTGATGCTGGAATAGGAGACTTACAAAATAGCAACCAAGTTGATGGTGCCTAGACAAACATTTAATAAGTCGGTCAGCACTGGGGATGGTTGGTTCCCCAAGGATATCCATAATGAAAGTATATGAGGGCTGGTATTCCATAAGCCGTTTCTTTGGCCAAAATCCTGTCTACTGCTGTATAATCACATCTCAGCAAAGTTAGCCTCTGGATGATCTAATTCTCTCTGTGTGTAAAAGAATCTCACTGGGGTCCCCTGCTTTAGATGTAATTACAGGGGTCATATAACATTTCATTTTGAGTTTATTGGAAGTTGTAAAGTGAGATTAAAGAAATAGTGCTAGCATTTTTTTTTTAAAAAAGAGGCTTTTCTTTTTAACTTTTCCTTGACTTTTATTCTTTCAAAATTTTCTCTCAGAATCTAGTGTTAACTTTTACTTAACTAGAATCTCAAAATTGTGTCTCTTAGTTCCCTGAAGAAAATGGTAAACCAATAATAACAGAGAGAGTGCAATCAATTTGTCAAAAGAACATAATATTTTGAATATATCATGAATAAAATACAGTGGTACTTGCAATAAATGGAATCGTGTTATACAGTAGAGTTATAGATTAAAGTGTGTGTCTTCTCCTAATATACATGTCAGTCTAACAAGAACCAGTCTAAAGCTCGCTGGTGTCTCTGAGGTCCCTGCATCATTCCAGAAAGACACACTGCAGATTTTGTAAACAGCCAGAAACTGAATGCTGAAATTAAGCAAAAGGATTAATAACTTCATGAATTTCAAGATATAATATTTGAACTGCCAAGTAGTCTTGTGGAGTGTTACAATTTTCAGACATAAAGAAATGCCTCTAATGAAGCATTCTATTAAAGGAACAACCAAATTATTAATTTTGAAAGGAAGGGAGGAAGGACAGAAAGGAGACACCCACACACACAAATACACACACACACACACACACACACACACACAAATACACACACACAAATACACACAAACACACACATGGAGAGAGAGAGAGAGAGAGAGAGAGAGAGAGAGAGAGAGAGAGAGAGAGAGAGAGAGAGAGAGAGAGATTCTTATTTCCTGAACGGAAAGCAGTAAATGAGCTAGGACCTCCTTCATAATGTTGAGGTGGTAGGGCAAGTCCCAAGCTAAACGAGTCCAACAAAAATATTCGTTTCTCTATTTTAATGTGTTCTCTATTTTAAACAGTTGAATGTGAAAATACTTCCAAATCTTGTCCCTGAAAGGTAAGCTACTTAAAGTATGTAGATGGATAAAACTTATTAACAAACCTTTTTTTTTTTTTTTTGGAAATTCTTTGGCACTATACATATAGAAGGAAAAATGACATAATATCATTAAAACATATTTATTCTGTCAAATGTAGGTCATTTGATAAATTTTGTGATATTCATCAGAACTTTTTAAAATGAAACATTTTAGTAATGTATCTTTCCCAAAGCAACATATATTTTTATGTCTGTTCAATTTAAAATATAAACTCTTATTATCAGGCTATAACTGTGTAATATACTGAACTAGGCACTGAGATTTATAAGGCACCCTCGCTGCTCAAAGAAAATTTACAGTTTCTCAAAGAAATGAAGCAACAAAAATAATTTAAGTTTACTACAGAAATTTAGGTAGGAGAAGCATACAACAAGAAATGCATTTAAAAATATCTAAAGGATATCAGTTCATGCCTCCCCATGGAAGCAATGGCCTTTCCTGGATACATTCAATATACCAACAATCCAAGAAGGAAGGACGTTTTTACCAGTGATAAGAAGTAATGTGAACAAGGTCGCAAAGTGTACAGGGTGTGTTGCTAGAATCTGCTAGTGTGTATAAACTGGAAAGGAAAATAATTCAAGAAAAAGAGAAAATGCATTTGTATTTTTACTTTTATATTTATAGAAAAATTTGTGTATTATCCAATATCAAAACTAAAAGCTTACTATGTGCAATATCCATCAAAATAATGTTAGGCTTTCGAACTAAAATTCTCAGAAAGAAGCTCCAACTGAGACCTCTGCAAGTCTCATTCACTGGTTTGAACTTCAAAGGCAGGTAAAATGTTGGAATGCTACTGGCCCAAAGCTGAATTATATTCTATCCTGGGCTATCTTTATTCTCTTCAATAGCTACTCCTTGGCCACTTCAGTGTCACACAACACCATGTGACTAAGAGATAAAAACATTTTGGAGTCTATTAACTTAACGTAACAGTAGTTTCTATGAACTAAAAGGCCTAGAGTCATCAGATAGTAATTGAGGCTTACAGTACAACTTGTTTGCTTTGCTGTAATAACCTACTTCATGTTTCTGCATACACACACACACACACACACACCATGGTTAAGATAGGCCACACAGTTCCACTGTCAGAGGTCCCTTAGACTGCCCAGGCATTCTGAGATCCATATTTAGGGGGTCTGGGTCAGTAAAATGCTGGTTTCCCAGCTATCAGTCTGGAGGTCCATGAGCTTCCCCTTGTTCAGGTCAGCTCTTTCTGTGGGTTTCTGTAGCCTGGTCTTCACCCCCCCCCCTTTTTTTTTATCACTCCTCTCTCTCTGCGACTGGATTCCAGGAGTTCTGGTCAGTATTTAGCTGTGGGTGTCTGCTTCTGCTTCCACCATTCCATCAGCTACTAGATGAAGGCTCTAGGATGGCATGTAAGTTATTTATCAATCTCATTATCAGGGAATGACATTTAAAGTTACGTTTCCACTCTTGCTCAGATTGTTAGTTGGGGTCATCCCTGTAGGTCTCTGGACATTTCTCTAGAGTCAGTTTTCTCTTCAGGACTTTGGGAGTACATTCCCCATGGAGGGATACTCCCTTAATCTACTCCAAATAACTTGACAGATTTTGATGGTCTCTCCCTGTGGAGTGGGGGAGGGGTCGGGGGCATTGAGGGTGGGAGGAAGAGAGAACAGGGATCGCCATGTAAAAACTAAGAAAAAATTATACATATATATATATACGTATATATATATACGTATATACATATATATACATATATATATGTATATATATATATGTCACATGGGTAATGTTTGTATGAGTTCAAGCTGTATACAATCACAAGGATAAGCCACACATGGCAAACATGTTTTCTATAGAGGCATATGAAGTGTATATGAATAACAACAGCAAGCAATAAAGAGTAATCTGAAGTAAACTTACTCCCATCCATTACCATAGGAGGAGCATACAAACCAGGAACAAGCTCTGTTTTGAAGAAACTAAGGAACAAAACTCCTACCCTGCTCTCTTGGAGCATCCCCACAATCACTCAGAATCCTCCTTACACAGCTCTGTTCCCATACTGTGGACATGTGCCTCAATTCTTCACTTATCAATGAAGACATTGTGTCATGTTATTGCAAAAGTCAATGTCTTAGTAATATTAATCATAATTATGTCAGAAAAAGACTGATCAACATGTCACATTCTCAAGGAAAAATAATTTATGGAAGGAATATGGTATACATACTGTGTTTGAAATTAGAAAAATTATTAAAAATCACTAAGTCATCCTAAACATCACTAAAAAACAATGTTTTTCTGACATATCAAATATGAGAGTATATAAACATATATTCATAAAATAAAATCAATTAAAAACCAAATAAAAGTGAAGTAAAACCCGAGAGCTCAATCATAATGAGGTAGTAAATATATACTAATATGTACAAAAAAGTATATAACATAAAATAACAAATGAACAATGTAAGTACACTTTACATATTTGTATACGTAAACATATGGTAGAAATAATAATATGTGTTTGTCTACATTATAAAACTACAAATAAGAAAAAATGAAGTTTACTGAAAACCACATGGTTTGTGACATACTGATAATTTTTTATAGGCAACTTGAATAAATATATCCATGTACTGAATTATATTTTTCTTTTCCAGCTATGCCAATGGAATGATTTTCTCATCATGAAAACCTCTGTAATGGACAAAATATATGTCTTCTGAATATATATGTCCATTAGAAGGAGATGTTTAAAGTCAGAGATAGACTTTTCATGTTTTTGTCATGAAATTTTTGTTCAATATATTCTTTAATGAAGATAATAAGATTTAGTCATGTATGAATATATCATCTTGTCAGTGGAAACACAAATAGTATGTGAGTAGACTAAAGTTTTAGTAACAGAAAGATAAGTAGATGTCAGAAGGATAAACTCTGAAATGGTCATAACAGTGGCTTCAGATGCATATGTGACCATGTTCTCAGTCACTATCACTTATATCAAATTGGTGATCTCCAGTGACAGGAGCTGTGATAACTTTGGGCTCCCTCTGTACAGCCAAAGGCCTTTGCTTTTGTTGCTGTGTTACACAGATTCACCTGTTCATGGAATAGTTTTTCTAAAAAAAAAAAAAAAATCGTAAAAGAAGCAAAATAAAATTGTGATTATTAAAGCATGCAAGATAGGCTTGAGATGTTGGTCAAAGAATACAGTTTCAGTTAGATTGCAGAAACAAATTCAAAAGACCTGTTATGCAAAATGATGACTATATTTATCAATGTGTAAATGGCTTCACATCATAATAAAGCCATTAAAAAAATTAAAGGACTTTGACAATACAGCTTAGCCTTGTCTACTTTAGATGTGCTCAAAATGCTTTCATTTTCTATGTTATTGGTCTAGTGACTATAAACCAAGCTTGTTCTGGTTTCCATCATCAAATGAAAGCAGATCTCCGCAAATCTTCTGTTTTCAGTACCAGACTAAGACTCTTGGATCACCTAGCCTATGAACTGAGTAACTACAAAATTCTTGGCCTCTCCAGAGTATGATAGCTCTTGCCTGATTATGCAGGCAGTATAGTGTGAGCCAATCCAATAAATCCTTTCTGTATTCCTTGTATCAGCTCAGTTTCTCTAAAGAACCCTAAATCATGAATGTGGAAGCAATCCTTTAGTAATGAATTGTTTCCCAATATGCAGAAGTTAAATGTCTTCTTAACACTGCCTTAACGTCTAAAGAAAACAGATAAGAGAACCTAGTGACTGCCTTTAGAATAACAATGAAAAAAATAAAAATGAAGGAAAGAACGAGGAATCCATTTCCCCAACTCAAGTCAGACTAATGAAAAGAAAGCTCCCTCTTGCTTGGAGGAGGGAGAGAATTAAACCTGTTTTAGATTTCAAGGTCAGTATCATGGCAGCAATAAGCACATAACTTCTTGCTCAGCACTGGAACTATGATAGGCTGGAGGCCAAAGGTTGCGCCATCTTTTTGAAAACTATGGCAACAGAGCTGGAGTAAGACTCTGTGAAGTGGAGAATGAACACTAATACTTGTGTTTTGACAAGACTACTGTAGTGAGACCCAGTACCCAGGCCAGAATTCGCAAAGAAAGCTTCTAGACCTCCTAATAGCAGCCTGAGGTCTGCACATGGGTGGGAAAACTAAGAGTCCCATCCTGCATCATTACCAACCTTGGAGAAGGCCTGAGACACACCTGTCATCCTCCTGAGTCCCACCTGCTGTGGGACTCAAGTGGCCCATCCATGTTTGTGGCCAATGGAACATCTCTACTACCCATCCCTTAACCATGGACAGTACAGTTTTTGTCAAATCGGTGCTTGGGGTGAGATTTAGGAACTGTCCTAGCACCAAGAGAGACCTGAAATCCAGTGGGTCCCACCCATGTTTCTCCTCCTGGATTAAGCCTCACAGCTCTGTCAGCCTGGCTGCCTATGGTAGACCTCCAACACACCTCAAATGCTCATGGCCTCTGTCCACTTGACTTCTATTCCAGGGAGAATACTCACAGTAAAATTGGACCCTGAATCCAATTTAGCAGTAGGCAGACTGCAACAGTATGAGCTGGGGTTGTATCACAATGCTGTACTAATACGTTATATTTTCCAGAGCATAGTAGAGTGCTGCAACAACTGTGATCCAAGCCTATTCTACCCCTGGAAGAAACTTGTAGAACAGACTATTCTTTTTCCCCCTCTTTTCTGAGACAGGCTTACTTTGTGTAGCCATGCTGTCCTAGAAATAGCTCTGTAGACCAGGCTAGCTTCCAACTCAGAGATCCATCTACTGTTGCCTTTAAGTGATAGGATTAAAGGCATTCACCACCACAGCCCAGCCAGACTACATTTTAGTAGTCTCCTAATCATTCAGGAAAATATATCAAGATTGTCTTTGGAACAAACCTAGGTTTATGTTGTACCATATAGTCAAACCAAGATAACCCACAAAGAATGAACTCTTAGAAAGTTTACATCTAGTGAAATACAGTACTGAAATAGAAGAGAATGAATATAGTGTCCACACTACAATCTGTTCCCCTAATCAGGTGAAGGCTTAGAGATTGAAATAAAAGACAAGACAGCAGGTCATTTGTGCAGCTGGAATGCTGAATGCCAAAGTCACTTATTGAGGGGATGGAGTGGGCTTGTATACTGACTTACACCACAGTTAAAAATAATCAAGGGTCAAGCATGCAAGTTCTTGGGCTTAGTTCCTCCCAAGCAGATGTGTGTTAGCAAATCAGGAAGAGTACCAAGAAGTACTCTTGTACAAGATGTTCTAGCCAACAGCTTCAGGCTTGCTCAAGGTGCCTCGGGCATCCATGCAGGGCCCTACAATTGAAGGCTCATAGAAAATATAGAATCTGCTTTGAATTTCAGGAAAGTAAAGCAAAACACACACACACACACACACACACACACACACACACACACACACACACACAAAGAATATAGGTTAGGAAGCCCTTCAATACATATCTAATGTCAACTGCCCAGACAATGTTACATACCAACAGACATACTCAATTTTTAAATAATCATGACCTTACCCAATACCTAAAATAAGGTATCAGAAAATACCCATATAGGAACAAGTACTCAAAAATTCTCATATAGGGAATTTAAATACCTGCTTTAAGGAAGCTCAACAATATCAAGAAAAAACATAATAATAAGAATACCAAACAACAACAAATTTTTGTACTTTTACAGTAAAACTTAACAAAGAGATCAAAAAATGGTGAAAAAAAACACTCTTCAATTACAAAATAGGTAAAAATTTGAGCCATTATTAAGCTATCAGTAACCAAAAGATGAAGCAGACAGAAGAATTACTGAGCTTAAAGACAGAATTCTTGAAAATGCATGGTTAGACATTGAAAAAGGAAAACTAATAAAGAATGATTGCAAGAACTTTGGAATGATGTTAAAACAACATGTAATATTCTTACTAATCATGGATATCTAAAGGATCAGAGACAATACAATGGATATTTATTACCAATATAATTTATTCCATTGATCTTTCCATCCACAAAGACAGAATTCTCAGCAGTCACAGTCTGGTGGTGGAGGTGTGAAGGGTTCTTGGTGTTTAGTCCACCCTGGGAGCCAGAAAATGTGTACTATGACAGAAATGAAACAAGGGCCAGGCAGATATACTCACCAGTAGGGAGAGACAGTAGGCAGGCAATCCCACCAGCTTTTCCCTAAGACCTCCTTATCCGGCCTGCAGCCAGATGCTGCTGTCTACTCTAGGGCCGAGTCTTCCCCACTCAATTAAACCTTTCAGGAAACACCCTCACAGACTGACCCATAGGCTTTGCTCTCAGAAGCAATTGAGTTAACAAGTATGGTTAACCTTCATAAACAGTGAATTCACAAGCCAAGAAGAGAATACAAGTATTCAGGTAAAAGGAAATCAACCAGTCAGATCTAACATTATCAAGCCTTCCTGAAGACATCTTACAAGGATGCTGTCATAGGTGAGGGAAAAGAGAAGATCCTCCAAAAGACTAGACACAATAGACAAGGCTACACAGGTCCATAGAGAACTTCCTAGTAAGAAGAGAGTAATATGAGGTGTTCACAGCATTGGAGAACCTTAAAAATGAAATAGAGTAGTTGGGCATAGTGGCACATGTCTTTAATCTCAGCACTCCAGAGGCAGAGGCAGGCAAATATCTATGATTTCAATTCTAGCCTGGTTTGCCAAAGCTACAAAGAGAAACATTGTCTCAAAAAACAAAACAAACAAACAAAAAACAACAAAAATAAAAGAAATAGAGTAATTTAAAAAAACCATGTAAAGATGGAATATACTTTCTGTAGGTTTGAATTTATGAATATGTATTGTTTAAATCTGATTTTGGAATATCTTGTTTTATCTATCTATAGTGATTGAAAGCTTTGCTGGGTATAGTAGTCTGGGCTGGCATCTGTGGTCTCTTAGTGTTTGTAGAACATCTATGCAGGACCTTCTGGCTTTCATAGTTTCCATTGAGAAGTCATGTGTAATTCTGGTAGGTCTGACTTTGTATGTCACTTGGCCTTTTTCCTTTGCTGCTGTTAATATTATTTCTTTATTCTGTGTTTGGTGTTTTTATTATTATGTGGCATGGGGACGTTTTTTGGTCCAGTCTATTTGGTGTTCTGTAAGCTTCTTGTACTTTCATGGGAATGTTCTTCTTTAGGTTGGATAAAGGAAATTGGTACATTTACACAATGGAGTAGTACACAATGGGGGAAAAAACACAGGAATCTTGATGCAAATGGATGGAACTAGAAGAAACCATCCAGAGTAAGGTAACCCAGTCACAGAAATACAAACATGGTATGTATTCACTCATATATAGATATTAGACATAGAGCAAAGGATTACCTGCCTACAATCCACACGTCTATGGAAGCTAGGAAACAAGGAGAACACAAAGAGAGACATACATGATCCCCCAGAGAAGGGGAAAGGGACAAGAGCTTGAGTAAATTGGGAGTATGGGGGAGAGAGATGGAGATGGGAGAAAGAGAATGGGAGAAGGGGGGAGGAGAACATGAGGGATCAGGAAGATTGAGTCTGGGGAAGAATAGAGGAGAGCAAGAAAAGAGATACCATAATAGAGGGAGCCATTATAGGCTTAAAGAGAAATCTGGCACTAGGGAAATGTCCAGAGATCTGCAACAATGACCCCAACTAAGAATCTAAGCAATAGTGGAGATTCTACCTTAGATGGCCTTCCCCTACAATGAGATTGATGACTACCTTAAATGCCATATTAGAGTCTCCTCAACCAGTAGCTGATGGAAGCAGAAGCAGAGATCCACAGCTAAGCACTGAACTGAACTCCTAGAATTCAGTTGTAGAGAGGGAGGAGTAATGAACAAAGGGGCCAAGACCATGTTGAGGAAATCCACAGAAACAGCTAACATGAAAGAGTGGGAGCTCACAGACCCCAGTCTGACAGCTGGCAAATCAGCATAGGCTCCCTGAAAGTGGATATCAGTTAGGAGACCTGAGTAGTTTCTGGGGCCTCTGACAGTGGAACCAGTATTTATCCCTAGTGCATGCATGAACTTTGGAAGCCCATTCCACATAGATGGATACCCTCTCCATGACACATGACACACAGGGGAGGGCCTAGGCCCTGCCCTAAATAATATAAGAAACTTTGATGAGCCTCCATGGGAGGCCTCACCCTCCCTGAGAAGTAGAAGGGGAATGTAATAGGGGTGTCAGTGGGGCCATGGGAGGATGGGCGGGACAAAGAACTGGGATTGGTTTTTAAAATAAGATTGTTTCTAATTTAAATAAAAATTTATAATAAAAAGGATGGAAAATACACAGAGTCTGGATACCTATGTTAGTGTATTGTCTGAATTGTTGACAAAGAAGGAGCAACAGCTGCTAAAAAAAAAGAAAAAGAAGTGCTTATATATGCTACTAGATTAGTCCAACCTATATATTTTGAAAATGCTTTTACTTCAAAATTTAAGTCAAAATATATGTTGCTTTGGAGAAGAGGTTTTGCTTGTGTTTCCACAGGAAATGGAATGATGTGGATTCATTCTGGGTTAAGAAAACTAAGGTAGATGGAGGAAGACCCCCTGAAAAATCTCCACTGGGAATGGATGGCCAACATGATACAACATTTCAGAGAACCTCTGTTGCAATTTCTCCTGAATTCTGCATTCAGAACAACTCCAAGGCTCCTGACTGACATGATCCAGCCTCAAAGAATACTATAGTCATAATCCTAAATTTTTGTGTGGGTCCCCATAAGATTACCAGCACCTCAGTCAGCAGGAAGTAGCCTGGATAACTATGCCCACATTTTCCCCCAAATTGGATGATTGCTGTTTGTCTTTGTTTATTGAGTTGGGTAAGAGTTGTTATGGATAAAGTTCAGGAAAAAAGGTAAACAGAGAAGCTTAGATACAGGGTTCTTGTTTTGAGAAGTAAAAAGGGGATATTATGTGGTGTATTTCTCTTGTTCTCTATAAAGTTTTGTTACTCATATTGGTTTAATAAAATGCCAGGCAGGAAGTATAGGTGGGACTACCAGACTAGAGGAATTTGGGGAAAAGAAAGGCAGAGAATGAGAAGCCATATAGCTTTGGAGGAAACAAGAGGTCGTGGCATCACCACTAAGTCAAAACTACGTGGAGATACACAGATTAATAGAAATGGGTTAATAATTAAGAGAGAGCTAGCCAATAGAAAGACTGAGCTTCAGGCCAAACAGTTTATAATAATATAAGCATCTGTGTGAATATTTGGAACTAAAGGGCTACTAGACAGGGCAGGACAGAAACTTTCATGTACAAGCAGGCAGTGACAAATGGCTGGCTGCCTTTTTCCCCTGGGCTGCTGCTGCTGATTGTAGTTTGCAGTGTTGCTTGCAGTACTTTGAATTTCTTTTTAAATATCACTAAGGGCACACACCATTAGGCTGTTTCACTTATAAATGGCTCCCTTCACTGATTAAAAAAAAAAAAACATATAAAAAATCATGAGGCTAAGGCACAGAGCACTCTGGATAAGTCTGAAGAACCTGGGCTGGCTTTCATCCATTGGTGTTTTTAAAAGACATCTGGGCTAATGCAGAAAAAGTTGGAAAACACCAGGTAAAGTAGGACTAACATACCATTCCATCAATACCCCACCAGTGTTTTAATTGGCAATTTTAATATGGCTGCTTACTGACTTTTTTTTTTCACTAGAGAGCACATATTTTGACTTTTCTAAATCCCATCATAATTTTCTGAATTCATTAGTTGTATTTCTAATTTCTAAATTTTAAATGGCATTGCCTCTATGGTTTTTGTAAAATAGTTTGTAACAAATTTAATGTAATTGTAATATTCACCTTGACTGACTTTATTTTAGAAGTGATATTGACTAATCATAACCCATAAATATCCCAAAGCATCTGTTTGTATAGACAAAGTTAAATATGGAATTTTCTTTGGTACGACTACTACCACTACTACTACTGGGAGGATATGCATGACAAATATGGGGAGGGTAGAAGACAGAGCCTTGTGGGTTAAGTTCTTTTCTTCTACCTTGACATAGGATCCGGGGACTGAACTTGGGGCTCTAGGTTTGCTCAGCAAACACCTTTATCTATTGATCCATTTCCTGGCCCAAACCATTCATTTTTAAAACCATTATAAAAGTATATTAATAAGAGTGAAAAATACAGTGCAAAAGAAGTTATATATAGATTTATAGAATAGAAAAAGGATGAGGAGGAGAAAGGAGGGTTGAGGAGGAAGAGAGAATGTTTGCCTGTGCCTGGTTTCTAATAGATTGTGTGCCTTCGGATGCCCCAAGTGAAGATGACAATTAAGTGGGCTTTAAAACCGTGCTCAAATGTTAGACTAATTTAAGGTCCCATCATTACACTTAATATTTATTTCAGTACTAAAACTCATCTATACTAGGAGCAGTGAGAGTGTTTTCTATACTTCTCTAGTTTGTGTTTGCAATGTGAATTGTAATCCAGAATATCCCACAACATCTTTCACTTCTAAGACATGAAATTCTGGGGATAGTTTATACTGTAGTCTCTACAGTAGACCAGGAATCAGCAATTTCTTAGAATTCTTGTATCCATTAATGAGAATTCTTCATTAGCAATCCAAATCTAGGTGCTGAGTGATACTGAGTTATATTTGCTTAGAAGGTACCTTGTGACTACTCTCTTGCACTTAGCTCTCCCTTCACACAAGCTGTGAAAGAAAATATATTATCTATTTGAAACTATACTATTAAATCTTACTGATATTTCAGACCCACACTTGAGAGTAAGATGTTTCTCTTAACTAGATTGACATTTTATTACTTTTATCCAAAATGAATCTTGCTACCTAGCCACATGAACTTAATTTATTTGTTTTATTCTATAATAAAATAATAAAACAAATAACAATAACAAAAAGAGCTAAATGAGTTAATATCATATAAGCACATTTTATCTAGCACTATATTCAAAGAACACTTATGTGATGCATATTGCTGATTTGTTAGCACTGAATTCCTGGCCAACAGTCCTACAATTCCTGTCTATAAAAGACTTATCTAATACACACATTTTTTTTCTTTCCAGGAAGTACATCACTATTTGGGAACTAGATTATATTCAGCACCACACTATTGTAAACAAATCACTAGCAAATGCACAAAAAATGTGAGAAATGTGACATTAAACTGATCACAAAAATGGCTGTTTACAGTAAGAGAGATGAAACAGAAAAGCTAGCCTCTCCTCGTGTGATCTTTGATGGGAAAGAGGGGCTCAGGGAAACGTACTCTTTACCACTGCATTAATGGGCCCGAGTCTCTGAGAAACTCCTGAGTTTTCATTCAGAAGTTACAAATAAATGATATAAATAGACAGCTTCTCAGATGTGGAATCTACAAATAATGAATATTGGCTGTGAAAGATGTATGGGGTCACATAGAGAGAGGAACTGATGACTCTGGGATGGGGAGAGGGCAGTGGAACGTAGATTTCTCAGGGCAGGATTTATGTAGAGGAATGCGGATGTGACATGGAGGATTAAAGGGTTTTGATCTGTATGATAAGACTGTGTTTCTTTTATGTAATGGTACTTTATGTCTTATGGGAGAAGACTGTGAGAGAGGAGTTGGAGACAAGTAAATGAGATGGGAAAAGTCCCTGTTAGAACCAATGGGCCTATGCTAAAGAAGTGGAAAGGATGTGACCTGTCCAGGCTCCCTGGTGAACAATATAGAGATAGGAAATAAACTTGACTTCTCTATAATAGAAGGATTAGATCAGACATAGCCAGTTTTATTGAGGGAAAAAAAACAAACAAAAAAAATAAAAAACACTGCATACTGCAGAATTATATTTAGCCAGGTGGCTACAGAACTTATGATATATTTAGTTGTATGTCAATACATTAAATAAAATTTAGGTAATAAAGAAAGGGTTAATGACTGAGTTAAAACATAACAAACAAACAAAAAGAATATATGAAAAAAGAAGTTTTTGCTTCTGTTTTTTTTTGTTTGTTTGTTTGTTTTGTTTTTTTAATCAACTAAGACAATACCAAGAAAAGGCAGTGTTTCAATTGAAGCTAAGTCTAAGAAGGAAATTCAATATGGAAGAAGTCAATAATTGTGTTTTGGCAAACCATTGAAATAGTCTAAGTCAGGAAAGATGGCTAAGTATTGAATTTCTGGCAGGGTTTCACTGTAATGCAGGCCATGTTGGTGTACAGAGAAAGAAAATAGGATGGAAAGGAAGTCTATGCAGGCCATCTATGATCCAACACAAGCTTTTTCATTTGTCAACTTCCAAATTTCAGTTCTGCCATTTGAAGGCTGAGGTAACCATTTCCATTAATTCCCTATCTCCATGTTTTATCTATCATTCATAAATGGTTTTGGTAATAGTATTAAATAATACATGTGAGAGTTGTAAAGAAGAAATGACATAATACACGTGGAATGATTAGAGCATTACCTGGAGCTGATAAGTGCTTACTAAACACATCAAAAGATAAACTCTGATGTACTTTTGTGACAAGCATTCTGCTATAAGAAACAGAAATATGAAAAACCGAGGGTGCACATAATATTAAATGCACCTCTTATAGAGTAAAGTCATATCATCTCTACATGTTTTGGAGGCTGCTTGCACCACATATTTATTAACATAGACAAATATAGAGCACAGATAAAAAAACAGAGGCTGATGCTGACTCAGTGCTCTCATTGCTGGACTTGCAATATGGGGCAACTACTTTAGATGATAACATTGAATTCTCAGAGATTTCTATACATAATTTTACCATATGACTTAATAATCATACTTCATGCTATTTGCCCCCAAAAGATTTTTTTAAAAAAATATAGATTAGCAACTTTATTCGTATTTGTTATTATTTGGAAGCACTCAAGATTATTAAATAAATGGATTTAAAAGGGAGCTATCTAGACAATAGAATATTATTTTGTTGTCCTAAAAGAGTGAGCCATTGAAATAAAAGACATGGAAGAAATTAAACAAGTGTTACTAAGTGTCTTAGTTAAGGCTTCCATTGCTGTGGTAAAACACTATGACCAAAGGCAAATTGGAAAAGAAGAATTTATTTTAGCTTTTGTTTCCACATCACAGACCATCATTGAAAAAAGGCAGAAATCTACAGGTACATTTTGATGCAAAGGCAATGGAGGAATGCTGCTTACTGGCTTGATTGTCATTTTTTGCTCAGAATGCTTTCTTATCAGTCAGATAAGAACCCATGGGGTGCAACATCGAAGAGCTGGATCCTCCAACATCAATCATTAATCATAAACTTCCACTCCATACTTGCCCACAACCCAGTCTTGACAGGTATTTTTTTAGCCAAGGTTTCCTCTTCCAAAATGTCTCTAGCTTGTATCAAGTTGACACATAAAAACCCAGGGGACTAAGTGCTACTCAATAATTTAAAAAAAGCAAAAACTATGAAGATGTGAAAAGATTATTGGATGTCAAAGTTTGGGTTGGTGGGAAATGGACATATAGCTGAGAAATAGAGGGTTGTTTCCAAATGAAAGAATTCTTTTTAATTTATTTTTATTTTAGATGCACTGGTATTTTGTCTGCATGTCTGTCTTTGTAAGAATGCCAGATCCCCTGGGAACTTGCTCTCCAGACAGTTGTGAGCTACCATATGGGCCTGGGAATTGAACCCAGGTCCTCTAGAAGAACAGCCAATGCTCTTAACAACTGAGTCATCTATCCAGCCCCAGAAATGGTAATTTTTAAAGCAGTCCACATAATCTGTATACTAATACACTGAGTATCCCATTTTCTACTTGCCCAGAGCCGCAGGGTATAAACACCCTAACACCAACTGTGCATTTTGGATAATTCTGAGTTGTCTATAGAGGTTCAATGATTGTGGAGGGGGAAATGTTTTGCTGGTAGCAGGAACTAATAATGGTGAGGTTATCTCTGTGTTTGGGAGAGAAGAGGATAGGAGGAGGGACAGGAGGAGGAGGAAGAGGAGGAGCAGAAAGAAGAAGAAGAAGGAGGAGGAGGAGGAGAAGGAGGAGAGGGAGGAGGAGGAGAAGGGGCAATTGATTGGCCAAAGTGCTGAGATCAAGTAAATTGTTGACTACTAAACAATCAACAAGACACCTAGCACCCCTCTAAGGTTAGGGGAGCAACAGAGAATAGTAAGCTAGAAGATGTGAGCTGCAGACAATGGAGAGAAAAGCTGAAAAAGACTTCTTATGCTAATTTCATTCAGTGGGTCGTAAAACAAGAGTATGATGAAGATGAGAGAAAAAACTGTTGGGCAAGAGAGATTCTGACTTGGATGTGGGGGAGGGGGAGTGACAGGGCCTGAGAGAAAGAAAGGGCAGAATGTGATGCCTGTATATGTGCAATTAGCAAAAACTAAATTTGATTTAAAAAAAAAGAACAGTAGTTATTATTCTCTACTAAATAAAAGGACCCAGCAAAATATTGCATTATGCTTTATTGCAATTCCACAGCACCAATATTTTTAAACTTTTAAACAGATTTTCTGATAACTTTGATAATGTTGATAGCACATAATCAACATTAACTATTATTTCAAGTCACTTTCATGTCAGACATTATGAGACTTCTTGCCTTAGGTTTACTTAACCTTAATATGCTTTAAAATTTTTAAACTGAAATTAGTAAGATGATAAATTATAGCATTATTTTATTTGCTTTCTGTTTAATCAAAATGTTATGTTCCAATCATTTATCCTTCAGCATCATGAAGTGTTGAGCCTCTTTAAACATTGTGGGTTTTGGATGCTACATCACCGTGAAACTGAAATGTTTTAAGTGTGAAAGCGCGAGGCTTTTGAGTTTGATTTGGTATGGATATTTCTTGTTGGCAAACCTTCAGCTTCAAAGACATGCATGCCTATTTGTGGTTTCTTATGGCTCTGAGCCTCTTTGGGGGGAGGCGAGATTGGCTTAATATGGCGAAAAGTATCTGTGTGGGATGCTGGCAGGTAGAAATGGAAACAGACAAGAAAAGAATGACTAAACAAAGAATACTCCAAGGATGTCCCAAGAGGGAAAGAAGTCATCCCTTTAACTGTGTTAAACAAAATACCCATATTAGGTACAGTTCAGACTTGACAAAACCATACTTGATATTTATTTTAGCTAGATTTGCCTTGGTATTAATCCAAACTATTCGGTTTTCTATTTCTGG